>VSMD01119756.1:0-22578 GCA_008750895.1 Mirza zaza | reverse complement strand
TCTCACAGATTGCAGTTGAAACCCTGAGGCTTTTTCAGGCTGAAATTGAAAGCTTCTTGCGGCTCTATAATTCTGGGGTATGCAGGGTGGTGGCCCAATTCCTACTGCTCCAATATTCAGTGCCCCAGTGGGAACTCAAAGCTCAAATTCTTGCTCTGCACTATCTTAATAGAGTCTCTCTATGGGAGTTTCACCGCTGAAGCAACCTTCTGTCTGGGCACACAAGCTTTACAATACAACTTTTGAAACCTAAGAAGAAGCTCCCCACACTCCATCACTCTTGCATTTGGCACACCTGCAGACTTAGAACCATATGGTAACCACCAAGGCTTACAGAATACACCCTTGAACAGTGCTGGGAGCCTTTGGGGCTACAGTGGAGCCAGAACAGTGAGGATGTGGAAGCAGTGCATAGTGGTGGCACAGGACAGAAGCACCCTGATCCTGGCACCTGAAATCATTCTGTCCTTCTGTACCTCTGGGCCTGTGATGGGAGGGGAAGTTTCAAAGATTTCTGAAATAACTTCTTGCACTTTTTTCCATTGTTCTGACTGTTAGCAGCTGGCTTCATTGTATCTGCACTAATCTATCTAGCAAGTGGCTGGTCTGCAACACCTTTGGATTCTTCATCTGAAAAGGAGTCTTTCCTTTTCTACCACTTGTCTAGGCTATGAATTTTCCAAATTTTTATGCTGTGCTTCATTTTTACTAATACATTTCAACTTTAAATAATTCCTTTGCTCCCACATCTGATCATAAGCAGTTAAACACAGCCATATCACTTCTTGAATACTTTGCTGCTTAAAATTTTCTGCCAGATACTCTAGACCACGAGTCTTAATTTGGGCTTTCCACAAAGTCCCATGACATGGACAAAATGCAGCCATGTTCTTCATGTTCTTTGGTAAGGTGTAAAAAGGGTGACTTTGCTCCAGTTCTCCTAAAATTGATCATTTCCATCTGAGGCCTTGTAAGAATGCCCTTTACTGTCTATATTTCTATCTGCATTTTTGTCACAACTACTTAACCAGTATCTAATATGTTCTAATCTTTCTTTCATCTTTCTGTCTTCTGACCTCTTCAAACTCTTCTAACCTCTGACCATTATGAAGTTTCAAAGCTGCTTTCACCTTTTCAAATACCTTTATAGCTGCAAATGATACCCAATTCCTGTATCAATTTTCTGTATTAGTCCATTTGTGTTGCTATGAAGGTATACCTAGGGCTGGGTAATTTATAGAAAAAATTAGTTTATTTGGCTCATGGTTCTACATACTGTACCAGAAGCATGGTACCAGCATTTGCATCTGGTGAGGGCCTCAGACTGCTTCCACTCATGGCAGGAGGTGAAGGGGAGCAGGCATCATTTTGCAAAAGGAGGGAAGCAAGAGAGAAAGGAGGGAATTGCCAGTTTCTTTTAACAACTGCTCCTAGAGGATATAATAGAGCATGAACTCACTCATCGCCATAAGAATAGCACTGAGTCAGTCATGATGGATCCATCCCCATAAGATGATCACCTTTCACTAGGCCCACCTCCTACAATGGGGGTAAAATTTCACCATGAAATTTGGAAGAAACAAATGTCTTAACTATAGCAGCCTGCTCTGGTGCCAGATGAGAACCTGCATAGTCAGTGGGATAGACTCAACCTCTGGCCTGCATAAGTACCACACAATTACAGCAGGTCTGGGACCTGAATAAACCTCAGCAGCAAAGCTGTTGCTTCTGTGGGCCTTAGTCACACCATGGTGCTGAGTCAGTGGCAGTGGACTACAAGTGAAACCAGCACTGTGACAGCCTTGGTGACCATGGAATTGCACACTTTCCACTCCCTGGGACCAAGAAGCACAGTATAGAGAAAGATAGTGACCACTTGGGGAATAAGAGGGAAGTAAGTGTAAGACTTTGCCTTGGAACCCAATGCTGGACCCAACACAGTAAAATCTGGCATTGAGCAGAAACTCAAGTCTGTATCTGTGGGAAGAACATCTAGACCTACTGCAGCGCCAAACAAGAAACCATGGCCTTGGTGAAATGAATTCAAGATCAGGCCTGCACCACTACTGGCCAATTATGGTGGCCTTGAGCCCTGAATAAACCTCAGTGGGTAGACCATAATGGCCATGGCCATGGGTACACCCCAATGCTATACTGGTGTCAGTTGCCATGGAATTTTGGTGATAATCAGTCCTGTGTCAGCCTCAGCGGCTAAAGGATTTAGCTACAGTGGTCCTTGGCTTAAGGGGTCCCCTAGGACTCCAACAGTTGAAGTGTTAATGGGCTTATGGACCTCACAAGTCAATTTGCCTTGAGTCTCTTTCATTTTTTATTTCAGCATATTATGGGGGTACAAACATTAAAGTTATATACATTGCCCTTGCCTCCCCACCCCACTGGAGTCAGAGCTTCAAGCATGCCCATCCCCCAGATGGTACGCGTTGCAATCACTATGTATGTATATACCCATGCCCTCCTCCCCCCTTCCACCTGCCCGACACTGATAAATTTTTTTTTTTTTTTTTTTTTTAGCTCCCAAGCAAAGCCAGAGTGCAAAGACTTGACCAGTGTAAATGTGCCGACTTTGATGCCTGGACACAAGGATTAAGATGAATTAGGATAATATGACATCAACAAATAGACAAAATAATACGGTAGTGACTGACCCTAAAGAGATGGTGAAGAAGGAAATGCCTGAAAAAGAATTCAAAATAGCTGTTTTAAGAGATCTGAGTAAACTTTAATAAAATAAAGAGAAATAATTCAAACATTTATCAGAGAAATTTAACAGAGAAAGGAGGTGTAGTTTGGCACATCTGTGCCCATCAGGCTGGATTGTACAGGCTAAGTGTAGCTTACTGGCCATCAGTTAGATGTGCAAAGATGAAGTCAGAAAAATAAAAAAAAAGATAGGAAAAAGAATCTCAAATAGAGTGCTCAAATGAGCCACTCAGATTTATGCTCAAAATCAAGTAGCTAAAAAAGCAGCTTCACATACTGTGTCCACCTATTCCACTATGTGGTCCTGACAGAATTCATATAGGAACCATAGGCTCTCCATTTAAATCCTGAACCCTAGAAATCATTGATTTCCTGAAAACAGCAATAATAATTTCAGACCTCAAAGTAACCTTTGTATACAATATAAATTCCATTAATAATTTTAGCTGTCCATTCAAGACAGATTGTAGCAATTTTTTCACTGTGGTAGACATTTTTTAAAACAGATATTTTGCTTGTTTGTTTTCATTAATTCACTAGTAAATTTACTTGAAATGGTCAATCTGGCTCTATAATTATGCAGAGCTAATAGATTTCTTGGATAATTATATTAGTTAATGTTCTTTTGGTTGCAAGCAATGAAAGCTGACTGTGTTAGCTCAAACAAAGCAGAGTCCTTAATGGCAAGACATTGAAATAGAAATAATAGAAAGAAACAGTTGAGCAAATGAGACTTAACAAAAGATTGAACCAGCTTGAAGTATTTCATGGTCCATTCCTCTAGACTAAAGTAAGCAAACTATTTTTTTTCTCCGTAAAGAGCCAGATAGTAAATATTTTAAGTTTTGTAGGTTATACAGTCCCTGTTGCACTACTCAATCCTACTATTGAAATGTGAAAGCAGGCTTGCACAATACATAAATGAATGAGCACAGCTGTACTCCAGTAACTATTTATGTACACTAAAATATGAACAACATTAAATTTTCATGTGCCATGAAATATTATTCTTATGTTGACTTTTTCCTCCAACCATTTAAAAAAATGTAAAAACCATCCTTGCCTGCAGATCATACAGTCACACAATGGGCAGAAACAGGATGGATTTGGGTGATTCGACCTGTGGGTCTTCATTTTTAAAAGAGGAATTTTCCTGCTGGCCTCATAGGAAATAACCATGTTGTGAACTTCCAGTGGAATGGAACATGTGACCAGGATCTAAGGGCCAACTCTAGGACCTGAGAGTGGTCCCTAACTGACAGAAAGAAGAAGGAGACATCAGACCTGTAGGAGCAAGGAACTGAACTCTGCTAATAGCCATGTGATCTTGAAAGGGGAACCTAATCCCTACAAAGGAATGGAGACCCAGTTACCACCATGATTTCAATGTGGTAAGATCAGAGCACAAGATCGAGCTAACACGTACCTGAACTTACAGAAAATAAATGAGTGTTGTTTTAAACACATAAGCTTGTGATAATTTGTTGTGCAGCAATAGAAAACTAACACAACTGTCTTGAGATTATTATCTAAATTAGCAGATGCAAGTCTTGTGTTGATTACACAGTATTGTCTGTATCTGATTGTAAGTCTTGCTAAGAAAACTCAGTGCACATTTGCATAATTCCCTCACTGGTAATTTAAATCCATTGTTTCTCTTATTCTTCCCTCATAGAAAAACTTACATGTTTTTATATTCATTGTTTATTCTTTGTTTCTATCCTTACACTGAAATTAGTATTATTTTTTATTTGCCTGTCTTTTCGTCTTTTTTTCATTCGCAATTTGATAATTTTTTATGTTCTCTTAACTGCTAACCTAAAAAAATAATATAAAAAAAATTATTAGAACTTTCATTTTATGTCCCTATTGTATACAGCAGATAACTACATTTCCTCAGCAGGAAAAAGATCCAGAAACACAGCCAATTCTGATTTCATTATATACTTGTCCTCTATTAGTTTCCTTCATATCTTGAAAACACACTAACTGTGCATGAGCTCATTTCACCAATTATTTCTTCAGCCAAGAAGCAGAAGCTAATATTTCCAAGTTCTCATTTATTTTTTAGAAATTATTTTTATGCCAAAGATCTCTCTAAATTCAAATGTATAAAAGAGCATTAAGTAAAAACTGAATCACAAAAAATAAATATGTGAAGTCGAAAAAGCTATCCTGAAGTCATAAGCCATCCTTTGTGAAAATTTAAATAAAACTAGTCCTAAAATATCCAATGAATAATTTAACTATATAAAAGGCATTTTAAAAAGAATTGTACATGATTTTTGAGAAAACATATAATTTGTATTTTCTTAAAAATCAATATGGTATATTGAAGTAGTTCTGGTAAAAAGAAATGACTGAAAATAATTATAGATTCAAAGCTCTTCCATGAAAGTAGAAGGGACAGAATTTGGAATGGTAATAATCGGTGTTGATTAAAGCTGGAAGAAATTTTTTTTAAGGTGGCATGGATGATGGGGAGAATGCAAAAAGTCAAAACATTTTCTGCCACACAAGTTTGAGACTGGAGTAGTCAAGCTGTGTAAGGAGTTTATTAAGGTCTAGAATTGTTCCCCTGTCAGAGAAGATCAATGGTGAATTCTGTCAGGGAAATGGCAGTCCTGCCTTCCAACGCGGTATAAAGAGAGCTGTTTCAGCCTTTCCTCTGTGTGTTGGAACTTTGCGTCAAATTACACACACTGTTACTTTGATCTTGGGTTTTAAACCCCATTTTTTCATCACAACGCTTTGGGTGTACAATCCTGCTCCCATTCCAAGCAGCCTGGCATGAAGTGAAGTGTTCGTCTGACCTAAGCTACCACCGAGTGTTGACCCTGATCTACTCCATGGGGTATTGAAGGCAACCTGACTCATCTCATGTCTGAATCTGAGCCATTCTCTCAGCAACCTCCTTCCTTGCCTGAATCCCAGGGCTTGCTTTTGGCTTTCTGGATTCACCCCATGCACATTTTTCCTTCATTTTCTCCATGTTCTGCTAGCACAGGATGCAGGGTACAGAAAATAAGAAAATTAGGGGAAATTTCAAATAGTGAAAACTATTAGAACCAAATTCCAAGCTTCCCTCCCAAGGTCCCTTCTGCATAATTTTTCTTTTCTATGTAAGATTTCATATCCCTGACCTTTTTTTTAAATGCTGAGCCATTTAATTTTCAGTCTCTGACTTCTGCATCCTACTCTCAATTCATTTAATTGATTTCCTAATCCGCTAATGAGTTTTGGCTTGCAGTGTGTAAAAAATGTTTCTAAAGCATGCCCCCTAAACCTTCAACCTATCATAACAAAAAATACCAATCAAGTTTTTTTTTCCCAGAACATCAAAGCCATTTGCCTCTGAAATGAATCCAGCCCCTGTACGTAGAATATGGACGTATTAGACATTATATTATTGAGACAGTACATTTTTTCTTTCTCTTAGATCACTAGGTCTTTTGCTATGGTTACTTCTGCTGCCACTAATATAATACTACTACCGTTATTAACAATGCTATTGCTGTCACTATTGCTAATAGATGGAAGCTCATTATCATGCCCGACCCTATAACAAAACTTAGGACCTTTATTGTTCTACTGTTCTCAGAAATTTGTTTTTAGTGCCTGTGACAGGCAGTCTCTAAAAGGGTTCCCAAGGTCTCCTGCCTCCTAGCATTCACTCTTTTGTGTGGTCTCTTCCCCTTGAATGTGGGTTAAAGTAGTGACTTACTTTTAACAAATAGGAAGGAGCAAACGAGAAGAAATTTCACTTCCAAGAAAAGATTACGAAAAGAACTCTAGCTTCTGTCTTGCTGTCCATCTATTACTCTTTCACTTGCTGGCTTTGATAGATCGATGGCATACTGTGAGTGGACCTATGGAGAGGTCTAATGGCAAGGATCTAAAGCTACCAGACCAATACGCACAAGGAACTGAGTCCTGACAACAACCATGTGAGTGAACTTGGATGCAGACCCTCTCCCAGCCAAGCCTTGATATGATGTAACCCTAGATTATACTTTAACTGCAGCCTTGGGAGAAATTCTGAGTTAAGTAGTGCCTGTATTTCTGAGCTATAGAGTCTCTATTGTTTTAATGTTTTAGAGTATTTTGTTTATACAGCAGTAGATAACCAATAGAGCACTTTCCATAACTGAATTTATTTTCTCTTTTATGGTTCTATAATTCCTGTTATTGGAACTTTTCAGATGATTCAGTAATTGCTTATTTATTTATTTTGCCTTACCCACTAGACACTAAACAAGATAGGAGCTCCCCTTGGCTGGTCAATGCCCCTCCTGTGATCAGTATTATGCCATATTCTCTCATATTTTTGCTTTCGTTAACTTACACAAAGTAGACTTATTAACAGGCACATAACAGATTTTGTAAAATAATGAAGTTCTATAATGTGTATCAACTATGATAATAGTATATATTGACTCAGAAATGGGACAACATGCAAAGAAAAACATTGTCTATCCTGTTACCTATTTTAAAGACACATGAGAGAGAAAACTAGTTAAGCAGAATATTTTATTTATTATTTATTTATTTTTATTTTGAGACAGAGTTTCGCTCTGTTGCCCAGACTAGAGTGTCATGTTATCAGTCTTGCTCATGGCAACCTCAAACTCCTGAGCTCAAGTGATCCTGCTGCCTCAGCTTCCTGAGTAGCTAGAACTACAGGCAAGCTCCATCACGCCAGGCTAATTTTTTTCTATTTTTAGTAGAGACCGGGTCTCGCTTTTGGTCAGGCTGGTCTCGAACTCCTGACTTCAACTCATCCTCTCACTCGGTCTCTCAGAGTGCTAGGATTGCAGGTGTGAGCAGAATATTTTTTGCATGCAAGAGACTGAGAAATTATTGAATAGAGAGATGAAAAAATAAAAGGAAAAAGGAGAGTATATAGTGGGCTTATCTCTCAAAATGAAAAAGGTGAAAATAAAAAGTTGAATCAGAAGAAGTGTATTAATATTTAGCCCTCTTAAGTATTTTGTGTTTAAGACAACTGCTTATATAATTCTTTTGACCTTGATTTATGAACTTTTTAAGTGTGTGACTTCTTATTGTCCAGACGTTCTGTTGGGATTATGATTATTCTTTTCTTGGGAAGGTGAATGTTGAAAAACCTATAATTTCTACCTTCCTTATCACCTCCTCTCGCCATTCCTCTTCTATTCATTCCCACATTAGATTTGAGGAGTGACTTAAACATGGACACAGAAAGGAAAAGGGACCTTCAAGCTATATAGTTGTCCCAGGTTGACACTTCATCTGCTTCTAGTAGATCTGGTCAATTGAGGATTTCAAGAGGTTTGTCAGCTTCTCTTTCTAATGAAAACTCCCAGGAATATGATGATTGGTACTGCTCGAGGCAGCAGCTTCCAGCTGCTTCTCATAATCACTTTTATTTCTTCTTCAATTCCTGGATGATTTCACATCAAACTCTTCTTTCATTGCACATTTCAATATTTCTCTGTAAGCACTATTCAATGGTTGCTCCTAGCTTTCCTGATAAGAATTATCTTGGGTATGTATTAAATCTAATATCAAACCTCTCTGTTACATAGTCTGATTCTGTAGGATCTGTATGTTTGACAAGTATGCAAGGTGATTCTTTTCTGCAGGGATATTTCAAAATCACAGGAAGACAACTTAAAACTAGGCCTGTGGTGAAATACCATCAAGAAATAACGAATAATTTATTCCAAGCCATTTTAATGGTGAGCCTCTTTAATTTCACAATTTTTACATATATAGCTATAGCTTTTCTTAAAGTAAGATGGTATTTATTATTCACATGTGTAAAATTTAACACATCTATGCTACAGACCCTATAGCACATTGGGGTACAGAAGAATCAGACACCTTCTATGTCCTTGAGAAGTTCATGCTTTGACAGCAATTAAATTCCAGGTAAAATGGAAACCCAAACACTTCGGAAAAGGAGCATTAGAAATACCAAGAATCTCATTCCAGGGTATGAGATCCATATTACATGTAGCAGGGTAATTAAATGTAAGTTTTTAAAAAATCCAAGGCCAAAAGAAAAAACAATTCATTTACTTCTCTTTGTGGGAAGGAGAAAATAAGGTGTATGGAAACAAACTTTATTTCACACTGGATACAGTAAGGAACTACATAGTTTTTTTTTTTTTTAGATGAAGAATATTCAATTATTTATGTGATACTTATCAAAATAATAGACAATCAGTTTGTTCCCGAAGATTTTGTATCTTACCAGAACAAAATGCAAGTGGGAAAAAATGATAGTGGTTTGGAGGAAGGGGCTAGCAAAGGGACAGAAAAGTACTGAATAGGGGCATCAGTTTTAAAAGGTGCTGTCGAATGGTGTGTCTGTAACTTAGCAAGCAAACCTACTTATTATATACTAATAAACTTGTCAATATGAAAGTCGATATGAGCAGAAGATCAGAGGCTTTATTTTTATGTGTCTTAGACTCTGAATTCTGAAATGCAACTTTTATATCATCTTTAACCATACTATGTGCCTTATAGTATACAATTATAATCATTATAATATTGGAATATGTCACTCTTTTCATTTAAAATTTAGGAAACATGGATTACCTCCCAGTAATTTTCTGAGCATATCAATAAAATGTCCATTGACTTCCTGGACTCTGATATGCCCTTCATTATAAAGAGGCTTTATTTCAGAACCTAATGAAGATTCAATGGTGAATCTCTACCAACAGTTTATGAAATCTAAATCTTGGAGTTGCAGAGATACAGTGTATCCATAGAGTACTTTGTGCAAAACAGATTGGAATCTGTTATGGTCTTACATCTCCTTGACAGTCAATTTTGTGCCTTAGTCGCAAATGTAGCACTTTGTGTGAAGCAGTTCCCCATCGATGTTACAAATCCTAATGAAGTGTTTTACCTCCTGCCAGATTTCAGTGGGGAAGGCTTTCAAATGCATTTCCATTTATATATGCCTGCTTTTCACCCTCACTGCACAATGAAATCCTACTGAATAATGTGCTTTATTTTCTATTTCCTTTCTCTGGGATGTACATTGAAAGACAGAAAGTAGATTGGTGTTATAAATGCAAAGAGAGGAAAGCAATTAAGTCATAAAAAATTACATAGGCTTTGCCTAATGTAGATGTATTGCTATAAATAAGAGATGTGTGGACTTTTGTAGACTTTGGGATTTTGTTCTCCATACCCCTGGTTTCAGTTTTCTATCAATGGTGATACCACAAGGATTCTATTTTCTTTCCTCCCAGTACCTGCTAGACCTCAAAACCAATACATTCAATCGTGTAGCTTCAGTGTTTTAGAGATCTTGTTCTGCATTTTTCATCTTTCTGGCTAAGTGCCATAAAGAGCAGCAAAGTCAGTCATAAAGGGAAAATGTCAAACATGATAAAATAAATAAATATAAATATATGTTGAATAAATCTAAAGAAGAAATTTCACAGAAAAAAATTTGAACACAGTAATTTATTTTGCTTTCAGACTATTCAGCATGAGTTCATTTTAATAATTATAAATCTATGTCTGATCACATTGGGAACTGAGCCTTGGTAAAGTGACAAGTCTCTCACAATTGTATATTTGGCTTTGCCTTTTGATATATATATTTATTTATTTTTGAGGCAGATTCTCACTCTGTTGCCAGGGCTAGAGTGTCATGGCATCAGCCTAGCTCACAGCAACCTCAAACTCCTGGTCTCAAGCCATCCTCCTTCCTCAGCCTCCCGAGTATCTGGCATTACAGGTGGTGCCATGATGCCCTGCTAATATTTTGTTTCTATTTTTAGTTGTTCAGCTATTTTTTTCTATTTTTAGTAGAGTCAGGGTCTCACTTTTCCTCTTGCTGGTCTTGAACTCCTGAGTTCAGGTGATCTTCCCGCCCCGGCCTCCTAGAGTGCTAGGATTACAGGCGTGAGTCACCGCACCCAGCCATCCCGGTGTGGTGGCTTTCAATATTTTTAACCTAAAGCACATGGTATCTTGATTGACCATGAACATAGTTTTGATATTGAGTCACTAGATTGAAAGTTGTTTTATCACCCAGTGATAAGAAAACTTAACACTATGCTATACTAATAAACTATGGTATTTATCATTTATCACTTACCCATTTTTAGAATTATCAGTATAATTTGAAATTTTGAGAGGGGCATATACCTTTCACTTCTTTTGCCAAAAGCATGATCGACGTGCAGTGAAATATGCTGAATGCAGATTTCAAAGAATTGGTATGAGAGTATGCTCTTGGCCTTCAAAGGCAATAATAATCATAGCCTTATATTGTTATTCTATGTCAGGTGCTTGTTCTGAATGCTTTCCCTACATTATTTTGTTTCATACCCTCAATGATTTCATTTTACAGATGAAAAAAACTAAGCCCCAGAGAGCACAAGAAACATACCTACGGACCCCAATGTTGAACATCTAGTAAAAAGCCAAGCTGGGATTTGAATCTAGATAGCTTGATTCCAGCATCAGGTTTTTAAGCTGTACAATCTACTACCTTTGTAACTCTCTCTAATCCACGTTTCAGGATCTGCAGCCAAAGTAAGAAAAAATTAAAAAGCTATAAGCTGGAACCACTCGTGCACTATTAGTTTGGTTTATTGGCCTTTTTGTAGCAATGATAAATTAATAAGCAAGAGGAATGCATTTTTACGAAAGCATTTGGCCATCAACTCATTATAAGCCCCTGTCAAACTTCCATTAAAATGTCGATGCAGGCACACAAAAAAAGTGTAAAAACACACATTAAAGTTAAAAAATTTAGATATGTAGGCCATTTATTGTCATAATCTGTAAGAAATTTTAACAGCTACAAAAATAGAGCTGAACAGACATAAACTTCATATCACAGGATTTTTTTTACTACAGAATTGCTGTAGTAAAAGGTGGAAAGGGAGACGTTATATTCACAGGTACAAGGTGCTGCGGTGCTATGGATTCTTAATCCTCTAGACAGGATCCTTTTTCTACTGGGCATTGTCAGTATAATGTCTGGTCCTCTAAGATTTCAAAGACATACAAACTATTTGAAAAATAAATGAAAAAATAAGAAAGTATTAACTTCAAAATACAGAAGCAAAAAAATAAAACTGCCAAGTTCAAACAATACATGATTAAAATATTCATAAAATATTACAAAACTTGAATTAATTGCAATTAACTGAACTCATATAGATGTGTGTATATATATATATATATATATGTGTGCACACACACCCCCCCACACACACACAACAAATGCATGAGCTACATTTACATGTATACTAAGTAGAAAGAGTGCCATAGAGACCTATAAATTCCTGTAAACAGCCTCGCACTGAATGAGCCTTTGCCAGATTCACAGCTCCTGGCAATGCCACCCTCAGATCTTCACACTCAATTCCACTGATCTCCTTTCCTGCAGGCTTAGTATCACTCCATTTCCCAGGCCAAATAGGACTCACAAAAGCAGAAACAAAGGCAGCTTCAGCCACTCCAAAAGTTGACAGCAATGTTAAATTATTCTGCTGTGGAGTAGGACTGGCTGAGTGGAGCAGGGTAGCTGCTCATTCTTATGCTGTTCTCCAGACCTGAATTTCTCATTTTTATTCCTTACTCTAAAGCCACATCTGTATGTCTAGTTCTCAGCATTGGATTTTAACTATTTTTTTCCAATCTAATTTCTCTTGTACTGACTAGACCTTACTAACATAGATTCTCTGAATAGCTCAGGGCCTAATGTCCTATGAACTCCTGTGCTCTGGGTCCCTCAGTGTGTCCCTAAGCTAGGGACTAAGCTACTACTTGAGTGACCTGTCTACTACCACAATCTGCTGCTTCTTACCTGAATTCCTTTTCATGCTCTGAATTCGAAACATTGTCCCTTAACCTCTATTTATGTCTGGGCTACAGCTGTCCATGGATTGCTTTAAGGCTCAGCTGTTGTTTCTTGGATCTCTGGAGATCTAGGTGCATCTAACTTATGAGGAAAGAGGATGGTCATTGCTGTCCATTTGTACCTCTGGTCAGCCAGGTGAACATATTTCTGGGAAATACCAGGTTCCAAGTTTTCACTTTTGCCTGACATAATTTACCATAAATAAAATTATGCCCCACTGACACTTCCTAAGATGTGAGCTGAGCTCAAGAACAGCCTGAACAAGAGCAAGACCCCATTTCTACAAAAATATAGAAAAATTAGCCAGGCCTGATAGTTAATTGTAGTCCCAGCTACTTGGGAGGCTGCGGCAGAAGGATCCCTTGAGCCTAGGAATTTGAGGTTTCAGTGAGCTATGATGATGTCACTGCACGTTAGCCCTGGAGATAGAACAAGACCCTGTCTCAAAAAAAAAAAAAAAAGATAACTTTTTAAAATTTATTTTCCCATCCCCTAGATGGTGCACATTGCACTTATTATGTATGTATATATCCATCCCCTCCCACCTGCCCGATGCCCAATAAATGTTCTCCTTATATGCCCATTTAGGTGTTGATCAGTTAATACCAATTTGCTGGTGAGTACATGTGGTGCTTATTTTTCCATTCTTGGTATACTTCACTTAGGAGAATGGGTTCCAGCTCTATCCAGGAAAATACAAGAGATGCTATATCATCATTGTTTCTTAAAGCTGAATAGTACTCCACGGTATACATATACCACATTTTATTAATCCAGTCATGTATTGATGGACACTTTGGTTGTTTCCCCATCTTTGCAACTGTGAATTGTGCTGCTATAAACATTCAAGTGCAGATGTCTTTTTTATAGAGTGTCATTTGTTCTTTTGGGTAGATGCCCAGATCAAATGGTAGATCTATTGTATCGCTTTGAGGTATCTCCATATTGCTTTCCACAGAGGCTGCACTAGTTTGCAGTCCCACCAGCAGTGTAGGATTGTTCCTATTTCTCCGCATACATGCCAACATTTATTGTTTTGGGACTTTTGATAATGGCCATTCTCACTGGAGATAAGTGATATCTCATTGTGGTTTTGATTTACATTTCCCTGATGATTAGAGATATTGACCATTTTTCAAAAGAAGACAGAAAAGATAACATTTTGATACCCTTAAATCCTGAGTTCCCACAATTGGAAAGGGTATAAGGAATATCGTGGTAAAATAATTTCCAAAAAAAAATATAACTCATTATCCCATTGACAGGGATGAAGTACGGGATTTGTATAGGGAAGGTATTTCTCTTATCTTGTCTCAACTGGACTCCTCTGACCCTTCTCATTTCTTACATGTGATTATCAGAAAATTTTCCTTTTTAGTAAAAGGCATCCACAGTGATTGATAGGTAGAAAGTTGGTTAGAGTCTGAGATTGTGGTTTTACATAGCAAAAATTCGACTAGACTTATATGCACAGAAAAACTGCATACTTTATTATTCAGTTATTCATTTTGGCCCAGTGTATTGAACAAAATGACCAGCGAATAAAATTGGATAGAATGCCATGAACTGAAGAATGTGCTTAGTTTAAGGTGCAGGTGAAAACATGATTATAAGAATCCTGACTTGAGATTTTGTTTTCTTCTATTTGTGTCTTTTTTTTTTTTTTTGGCTTTTTTAAATTGAAAAATACTTTTAAATAGAAATCACTTCTTTGAGGTGATTGACACCCTCATATCAGTCAATAGGTATTGATAAGAAGTATGCCGGCCTCTGATATTTTCTACATTAGAGATGATACTGCTAAGATTTGCACAGTTGTAAAAACTATGTCCTACATAAACACATCCAGCCTGTCTTACATATCTTTTTATGTTTCCAGAGAACTGGGTTGATCTTATGAGGTTTTTAATCTTGTGTGTGTATGTGTTATATAAATTCCAAGGCCATTTCAAAAACCTAGAAGTATACGTATATATTTTTTTCAAGGCAGCATTATTTTCAAAAATGAAAAAATACTTTTTCTTATAAATAAATTAATGGCAGAAACATTTCCTTTACACAATTTCTGAGACCAAAAATTTCAGATAGATTCAGAAGAAATAAAAGAAGATGAAGTTAGAAGGAAAATAAATAAACAAATAAAAAATAACAACAATGGAATATCTTCTATGCAAAATTATTTTGCAATTTAATTATTACACTCAAAGAAAGCAACATCTATTATTTGTGATTAACATTTATAATTCTTTCTTTTGGGGTAATGCACTTATGTAAAGACTTTCATTATTAATACAATAGAAAATAAATACCAGGGGAACAAAAACAAAGAAAAATAAAAAGAAGCATTTCATGTGTATTAGAAATTTAGGAGATGCATTATCTTGAACAGCATTTGTATCTTTAAGAAAATCTTTGTGAAAGCAGCTTTTGAAGCACATTTTCAACTGAGTGATTGTGCATCAGTTTAAAGTTTTATTTGGCGTACTTCTAAAACAGCTTTTAGATAGTTGGAGGTCTCGAAACAGCCTATAACAGTATCTACTATCAGCCACATTTTAGAAACAAATTATGTGATTATGTATTTATACTGAGGAGAATTGTGAGCAACACAAACTACTCTAACTTTCCTCATTTTAAAAATAATCAAATGTCACTTTGTCTTTCTGGTTTACCTTTCTGTTGTCCTATTTTCCATTTTTTTCTTTAATATATAAGATTGGCAAAAAAATTCAGTGAAGGAAGAGATAACAGACCACTTAGAAAAGAAATAATCAAGACCAGCTATTAAAACAAAGAGGATATACTTTTTATAATTGGCTAAAGTTGATAACGAGGCAAAAGCTCTCAAAAATTCAAGTGGAATTTTTAAAGTCAAACATTCTGACAAGAGACAGATTTCATTATTTTGGAATTTGAAATACTTTAATAGGAAGCTTTTGTCTTTTTATTACTTTTCTTTCTTTTTCAATCCTATTTCTTTTTCTTGTCCAATGTGGGACTTACTGAGACTTTCAATATCTATTATTTGGCAGAAGGACGGGAGCAATGTTCTCTAATGAATGAATAAATGAGTGATATTTTAGGCAGTTAGGCAGTTAGCCTGCTAATTTAGAGGGAGATGGGAGATGAGAGAATGGTAATTAACTTACAGTGAACACTGGGGGAAAAGTTAGAGGATGTAGTGGTAGGGGAAAAAGAGAAAAAAACATACGATGAGATGCAGGACAAACAATATTAAAGAATGGACGATGGCCAGGATAAAATGAAGCCAAAGATCCTGCTGTTTCTATTCAAAAGCCCACAAGAAAAAGAAGGTATTCTTAGTCTCCAGGTCTTCTATAAAATAGCCATTCCCATTTTGAAAAATATTATGCTGTAATATAGTTATTGACCTATGCAAATTCCAGTAACATCCCCTGTGTGTGTGTACGTGTATGAAATTAAAGTTTTATTTTGCATTTGTAACTATAGAAAACAAACTTTATTATATAGTAATTATTTCAGAACTTTTAGTTTTCATCACTGAAAAAGCAATGTTGACCATGTCAAGAAAATTTTAAAGGAGTAAAATGGAGTTTAAAAGCAAACATATTGGGAACCCAGCTATGTCAATGTATAAGTGTACATCAAATATTTTAAAGAAAATGTAGAAGATAGCAAGAAAAATTGTAAAAAAATAGTATAATAGTGTATGACATGTTCAAAGGAGGCTGACCATTTTGTACATTTCTATGAATCTACCGGTGATTCTATCATTATTTCAAAAATACACACACACACACACACACACACACACACATATATATATATATATATTTAAAGAAAGCAAATGGGATAGATCCACATTTTCTTCATGCACAACCTACCTCGAAAGCGAGAGACCTTCTTACTGACATTATATGCCAGATTGACTCTGTGACAGATATGACACAAAAACAGTTCAAGCCATTGTGTCCATCATATAGAAAGAAGGCTCTAACTAGTGCAAAGAAATTATTAAAAATATTAGTTAGAAGAACTTCTGTTCATCTGCAGAGGAATGAAATTCAAAAAGAAGACTTCCTATATTCTTGATCAGTTTTGGAAGACTTATTAAAGGGTTTGGATCAAGTTGAGGGTATAAGCTTACATGGGGAATTTCTACCTATACACAACTAAGTAATGATATTATAATTACACTAACAACATTCAAATAAATGATAAAGTTTGTAATTATATGATAAATAATATAAATAGAACAACACAACCCCAACCCCAAAAACTTTTTTCATGGGCTGTAAATGCACAAAAGGAAGGTAGGGGGATGCAGTAGCAAGGCACTTGGGAGACAGATCCTTTCAGGGTAGCAAGGATCAAAAGAACTTCATGAGTGACAGAGGCCAACAGCAAGACTGCCTACTTCAACCAAGGAGGCTGAAAATAATTTGGGAATGCTGCCTGGGGCTACAGATGATATAAATCCGTGTGGCTGTGGTTGCAGGAGAAATTACAGGAGATGGAGCTTGGGGTGGTCACTCCTTGATTGAATCATTAGAGCTGGAATATCACTAATAGTACTGAGACAGAGGCTTTTAGCCACTGACAGAATACCTGAGTCTGGGACAGGAGTCCATGAGGAGTCCCCAGAAAGCCCCAAAAGAGGAAACATCAGTGCAAAGATTGAGAAAATATCACAAAAAAATATCTCTCCACAGAATTAGATTCTATCAACTAAATTTCTGAACCTCATGAGGAACTAAAAAAGACACAGACAATTAACAGAAATTATGGTCCATTATAGTTCTAAAACAATATCAAAGTGACTTTAAAATAAATTTGGCTCTGCAAATTGTAAGATGAAGGAATAATAATCCTGATAAAAAATCAAATATTAAAAATAGGTATCTATCAATAAGAAATCTATAAGCTTCCACATGCAACACTGAGCCCAACAAATAGAGAACATGTATGGTTTTAACGTAAATATAGAACATGCAAAACATTTGAAAATAGGCTAGCTCACACAGAATATCTTTCCAATTATAAAGAGCAGTGTGAGATAAAGTTAAGAAAAGTATGTTAAGATATTATTAAAAATCTGAATTTATGGATTAAAGAAAATTCCCCCCAAACTACAAAATATTTAAAACTGAATGATAAGCCCAGACAACAAAATATGTGTACTATAACACAAGTAAAGCATAGAAGGCATTTCAATCTAAAATTTACTTATTTTAAGAAGAACGAGGGGAAGGAAGATGAGAATTAAGAGGAGAAGCAAGGAAAGGAAAATAAAAATGAAAAAATGTTCAACTAAGTAAGCATGAGTAAAGCCAAATGGAAAAACACAAAAATATTAAAGGATGAAATAATTTAGTAGAAAAGAAACTGATAATCAAAAAGCTCAAGAAATAAGACAGAAAAGATAAATTTCCAAAATGGTGAATAAAATCCACAAAACTCTGGGATTGATTAAGAAACAGAGAAAGAGACAAGGGAAAAACGCTAGTGAATGCTGAGTTGGCAGGTGCATGGATGGCACTGTAGCATATGATAGGAGAGACATTAAGAGACACGAAGAAGGGATGGGCTGTTAAACATCCATGTGTTAATACAACCATCTTTTCTTACACACAGAGTGAAGAAACAGAAACATGTGCATGAGAGTGCTTGGTGGGGTCTAGGGAATGATAAGAGTGCTAAATTCTCACCTCTCATAAAAAAATAAAAAGAATCTTAATTGAAATGACTAAGAGTAAAGAAATTTCTCAAGCAACGTTAAAAAGTGGAAATATTTGCCTTCGAATATAAAATTCAGGGATGACAAGGAACAAAGGTGGGGGCCTATATTTCATTATAATCTTATTTAGTTTTCTAAACGATATATGTGTTGAATATGGATATTAAATTAGTAATTGCCTTTTAAAAATTTAACTGACATCTCATTTTCTATAAAATTTAGGAAAAATTAATATATATAGCAATATTTAAAACATTCATAGCACTGAGCACATGACATAAATCTCATAGCGTACTTGATGAATCAGAACTTCTGTCAGCACATTTAAAATCTGCTAAGTTTACCCAGAATTGTATATGTAAAATCAGAGACTAATAATCACTAAAACCATTGAGCATAATGATTACAGATTGGCTTATATACATTAAGTCATAATCCTGTGTTACTATTATTAATTCAGGGACAAGAGCAGGGGTTGGGAGACTATAGTTTGTGAGTAATATCTATCTTCTTGTTTCATCTGTCTTCATATGGCCCAGAAGCTGAGAATGGCTTTAACATGTGTAGATGACTATATAGGTGCCTTTTTAATAGCTCCCTCTTGGCCCCCAAGGCATAAAATATTTCCAATCTGAGCTTTTGGAGAAAACTTTTGCCAACCTCTAGTCTATAAAGTAACAAAGCTTGTGTGAATATGGTCAATTTAGAGAAAAAACTCATCAAATCTCTTGTTTAGCTAAAGTTCCAACTGCTTCCAGTAGTGCAATTAATTACAAATTGTTGATACAGGTGTTCCAAATAAGCACAATCTGTAATTTATCCCTAAATGCTGGAACTAAGGAATTCTGTTACTCAAAGTATGTTTAAAAAATAAATTAGTTCTAACTTTGGTATGTACTAGCACATTTATTTTAGGCAGAAACTATACAAATTCCTCCAGAAGCAAGATAAACATCTGTTCTTCACTTGATTCAAACTCTATATACTTGGCAAGTTCAGACAATCAACTCAGCTAACACAGATTCCATAGATCTTGATGTCAGGGACCTTATTGATTCTTTTTTGTTTGGCACAGATCAATAGTCAGGATAATCATTTTAGACATTATACTTAGGTGACTGTATAATTGGTTAATGGTTACTACCCAAAGAATTATCAGTATAAAATTTTGGCTTGGAAAATGTAATATGCATTATTTCTAAAGGAAAAGCCTCAATTTTATTGCAAAAATTTGTATCCAGGTAATCTGTATAAAATACAATTTGATACATCCACAAATTAAACCAATACTGAGGAATATAATATAGAACTGCATTGTTCAATGTGGCTACTACTAGCTACATGTAGCTAAACATCCCCGCACAAACTTATATTGGAGAGAGCAGATAAGGAAACTAAACTAAGATTCAAACTGAATCACTCAATCATGTCTAGAAGTGGTGAAAAAGAATGAATAGAACAAAAATTTGTTTGACGTGATGGATAAAATACATCTGACTTCGAGTGTGAGTGAGGTAGTGAGTAGAGTTTTAAATGCATTTATTTTGAGTACTTATGGTACATATCCATATGAAGATGTCCAACAAAAAAGTAGAAATATAATCTGAAACTCAAATATCTTCTTCAAATATAGAAATAAATATTTGGTAGTTATTAACTTCTAGGTTTTAGCTGATGCTGTGAAAAAGGTTATTAGGAGACTTTTGAGGGGTTTTATGTCAGTCACTAATCCTAGTTGCTAACAATAGAAACTATTGTAGCTACCTTAGGTAGCTCAAAACATGTTTGTGACTGCTAGAGATACAAACTTAGAGGCTATGCTGACAAAGGTCCCCTAACTATATTATAGGAATTCAGCAGCAAAGACCAGACACAACTGGCATCCTTAGTGCTGGCCACGGACCATATGACATCCTGGTTGTGCTTATAGGTTGTGTGTCTCCACCTTCATGCTCACCTGTTCTTGTTCCTCACTTTCCAAATAAAATTCTGGACAGGTGCATTTGGTTAGCAGAGCTTAATTTCCATCTTACACCCTATTAACTACAAGCAAATTCAAAAGAATAAGTTTTCTGACTTCATTCTTAGGAGTATGCAACTTATTGTATAAAATGACCTAAAACATAAGATAGATTTTCAAAAACAATTAGAAATATTGACTGAGATTCATAATATGGATATCTACATGCATATGCTTGGTAAAGGAAGAATAGACAGGCAAGATATCAAGAAACATTCAGAATGAATGATACTGTGAAAGCCAGCGGACATCTACATAAATAAAGACATTGACGACTTGGAATACAGCACTCTTAATCCTGTTGTTTTCATTTTTATTCCTCATACACTTCTAATTATGTTAATTTTATTTACATATCTTATTTTCTGTTTCTGATGTGCTGACTTAAATCACAGTTTGGGTTTAATACTTCATCACTCAACTGCAGGTTAGTTGACAATTTATTGAATGAATCAATGAACAGTTATTTACTGCCCACCACGTGCCAGACTTTTTACATGGTTCTGGGAATATATGTAGTGAGCAAGGTAGTCATGGACCTTGTCCTCATGAAGCTTAGATCTCTAAAAGTAAAAATTAAACTCCACACCTAAAATTGTACTGTGAATTAATGACAAATGCATCTAAGAAGGTCAGCACATAGATGACTGCCTTATTTATTTACTGACTTATTACTTTATTTATCCCAATACAACGATTATTTCCCTATGTCTGTGCTCTTATCTTGCTAATCTCTCCTGAACTAGGTTCTGCCAACATCTGGAGTTCTGTTTCTAAGTCACAGATTGTCCCAATTCCTGTGACTTAATATAGCTGCCTGGCCATATCCACAGGTTTTGCATCTGTACCAACCCCAGAGGGAACATATTTGAAGAAAATAAAACAATAAAAAATAATAATACAGCTATAAAAAAACTATAAAAATATAGTATAAGAACTATTTACATTGAATATTCTATATATTATATATTTATAAATATTTCTATTTATAAATTCATAGCATTTACATTGTATCAGGTATTATAAGTAACCTAGACTTGATTTAGACTTGATATAGACTTAATCTATAAATACAAAATATATATCCAAAATATAAATATTTGGATATATAAATATATCCAAAATATAAATCCAAAAAATACTTGATTTAGACTTAATCTAAACTCGATATGGGAGGATGTGTGTAGATGGTATGCAAATACTGCACTATTTTATATCGGAGACGTCAGCATCAGCAGATCTTGGTATCCATAGGGGATCCTGGAACGAATCCCCCATGGATACCAAGGAACAACTGCATTCCTAACAACCTACTTGTCTAACATTCTGGTTATGGTGTTTCTGGGATATTCAGTGAACTATACCTGCTCACATCTGATGCATTTGCCCTTTATCCCTTACTGCTGCCATTTCCAACCCCCGGGCCAGGCCGTGGACTGGTACCAGTCCATGGCCTGTTAGGAACCGGCTGCACAGCAGGAGGTGAGTGGCAAGTGAGCAAGCAAGTGAAGCTTCACCTGTATTCACAGCTGCTCCCCATCGCTGGCATCACCGCATAAGCTCCGCCTCCTATCAGATCATCTGTGGCATTAGATCATCCCTACTGTAAACTGTTCATGCAAGGGATCTAGGTTGTGCTTTTCTTATGAGAATCTAATGCCTGATGATCTGAGGTGGAGCTCACTGGGGAGTAGCTGCAAAAACAGATTATCATTAGCAGAGAGGTTTGACTGCACAATAAATGTAATGTGATTGACTCATCCTGAAACCATCCCCATTTTCTTCCATGAAACCGGTCCCTGATACCAAAAATGTTGGGGCCTGCTTCCTTAGTGGACTTTTTTTGAAGGACTAATATGTTTTTCTTGGCCTAACAATAAATTTTTCTGATTCTTTTCATCTTTTGATGGCCGGATTATCCTGTTTTCTTTGCTGGGTCCATACCAGAGTTTCCCAAGTTTTACTGTGTACAGGATTCACCTAAGTAGTTAGTTCAATTGCACTTTTTCATCACCACCATCAACTGCTAGATTCTGATTCTTGGACCACATGCTCAATAAGAACAAAGTTTATCCTGGAAGATCCAAGGGTTAGATGATGTATGGTTTACAGAGGAATAGCTGAAAGCAAGTTCTGTTTAATGTCTTCTATACATAAAATACATTTTAGCTGATATGTTATATGTTTTGATTCATTAAGTGCTCATAATAACTCTGAGAGTTAGCATACTAT
>VSMD01119753.1:0-30390 GCA_008750895.1 Mirza zaza | reverse complement strand
CACTTTTTCTTTAAAAAATTACTTTTTTTGAGATATTACATATATATATACACACACACACATATAATTTACCATCTTTACCATTTTCAGCATACAGGTCAGTGATAATAAATACATTTATATTTCCTTTTCCCCCCTTCATCCCTGCTCCCTGCTCTCCTTCCCAGCCTCTGGTAACCACCAATCTGCCGTCTGTCTGTATGAGATCCACTTTTTTAACTCCTGTATATGAGTGAGAACATGTGATATTTGTCTTTCTGTGCTTGGCTTATTCCACCCCCACCCTGTGAATAGGATGGTAGGAAGACTCAAGTTTACATGATGGAAAAACTTACACATATTTGGTCTGGAGAAGATGCCGAGGAACATGTGAAGAGCTATCCCCGGGAGTAGACAACAGGCTTACCCTGTGCGTTCTCAGAGGCAGAACGAGGGCCAGCAGGTGATAGTTGCCGGGTTTCTGTTTGGTGGATGAACTTTCTCAGAGCCGGTGTGTGCAGCCGTCCAGGGAGGTGGTGAGATCCTCATCACTGGCACGGAGCAAGCCGGCGGAATGACCTACTCACAAGGCACGTCAAAAGAACACAGGTCCTATGTTCCTCCGGGCCCCGTGATTCTAGGAGCCTCTCTGACGAGACACCGCACCTCGAGGATCAGCTTTCACAAGCAGTAAGGCCCTGCTGAAAAGTCAAGGCCGCAGTAGACTGTTACGGAATGAAGTGGAAGTGGAGAAAGAGGCTGTGCCATTTGTCACCTTTGACGCAAGTCCTGGATTCCTCGTGTCTCGTCTCTCTAATCGTTGAGACCGATCATGTGATCATCACAGATCCCCACCCCCACCCCCCCACACACACAAGCAGCTGGGGACCAGCAGGACCAGCACCCCTTGTTGGCCCTGAGGGCTACCTGGACTCAGCTTGTCTCCTTCAGAGCTTTCCTAGAAGAGCAACTGTCCCAGGGCACACAGCCAGGAAGTCGGCCCCCCTTTGACCAAAAGCCATGCCTTCGAAGTGGGGAGCAGTATGTTGTGAAAACTGCAAGCTCACTGTAAGTCTCTACGTTCAAATCTGAGACCCAAGCAAGTAAACAGACCTTCACTGTTAAGTTCCTCATCTGTGACACTCAGAGTTGCCAGGAAGATGGAATGAGAAGAAACGCTGTCAGCACAGTGCCTAGGCGGCAGCGGTGGCCACCCTCTCCCTGCTTGCTTTTCCTTCCTCCTCCAGTTTCCCAGACCCTTTGGCCCACATTGATCTTCCAGCTGGGCAGTGGTCCCTGCCCCATCAGGCCTCCAGTGATCTGGATCTTTCTCCCTCCCCGTGGGCAGTTTATAAAGCACTGTTCACACACGCCATCCCACCGTGAACGCTCTGGGTCAGTCCCCGCTGTCAACCTCCCATCACCTTCTATCCCTCAGACGCACCAAGCCCCTCCCCCGTGCCCTCGGGCCTCTGCACCTGCTGCGTCCTCTGCCCGGGATTCTGTCCGTAACCCCATTCTCCTGGTGGCTGCTCCTTCTCACTGTGGGGCCCCCTCCGCCCTCCCACCCCCAAGAGGCCCTCCCTGACCACCCCATCTAAATCAGATCCCTCCCCGACCACTCCTTGTCACATTGTCCTATTTTAATTCTTTCAGAGCACCGATGGTCGTAATCTACAAATCCGTTCCGTTTGTTTAATGGTTTATTGCGAGGCTGCCCTTCCAGAGTGCAGACACCGAGAGGGTGGGGCTCTGGCCTCTCTTGGGCGTCGCCGTATCCCCGAGAGCACAGGGAAACCCTCGGGCACGCGTGATGAATGAACGAATAAACGAACATCATCATCCCACTGTATGAATGAGGAAACTGAGGCTGGGAGGAGCCTTGCCTCATTTCTCACCGTGACCACGGGGCTCTGCTCTAACACTCCCATGGCCCCTTTGCTCTGCTTTAAGAGGCTGGGGACTGACCCTGTCCCCGGGAAAGAATCGGCCAGATCTCGGGGAGCATCCCCGGCCCAGAGCCTCAGAAACACAGTATGTGTGAGTGCTACCAAGGGCGAGGCACTGTGCTCTGTGCTCGACAGCCCCAATCTCACTTGATCCCCCACTGTGACCCTTTATTTGTCTCAGAGAAGGAAACTGAGGCACAGAGCGTTCCAGCGGCTGGGGCAAAGTCGAGGCAGGACAGATCTGCAAACCTGAGACCTCCCGAGCCCCGGGAGGGTGAACGACAGACAGAGCTGCCTGCCCTCCTGCAGGCCCACCGCCTCCTCTCTCCTCGCTCAGCTCCCACTCTCGTGCCCCCAGGCTTGCGACAGATCGTCTGAGACGCCTGATTACCTTTGAGTTTAAATGGAGCCAGAAATCTTAAAAATCTCTGAGAGCAAAAAAAAGAGAACGACCTCTTCCGAGAGGCGCCCACCTGTAATTGGCACCGCGCGGTCGCCTCTCCCTCCACCAGCGGCAGGGCAGACGTCCTGTCCAAGTCTCAGGAAGGCAGGCCCCGCTTAACAAGGACACCAGCCGGCCCTGGGCGGTTCCCGCCACTTTCAAAGCCGCAGCCCAGAGCCAGTTTTAATGATCACGGAAGGAACTTCTGAGAGAGTTGTAAGAGGAGGACGGGATAATTGCACTAGAAATACACGCCGCTGAGGACAATGGCCCTTCCGCCTGCGGCTCCTCGGGAGATGTAGCCTCGGAGGTCAGCTTCTCTGGCCCCGGCTCTGATTCCCTCCATCGACTCCGAGATAATTATCAAAGAAAGATAACACAGCCCCTCCCCCACCGCCATCATCTCACCAACCTCTACCTCCCACCCTGATGAAGCTGCAGCAAAGAAGGAATGCTAGCGGCTGGGTTTAATGAAAATACCACGGGTTTGGGAGCGGGAAGCTCGACCATGGTCCTTACCAGCTGTGTGACCTTAAACAAATCACTTAGCCTCTCTGGATCCATCTTCTCAGCTGGAGGAAAAATACCAAATGGTGCCTACCGGATAGGCCACCCGCAATGTCAATGACAGTGGCTGACACAGGGCGAGTGTGCTGATGTTATCACTGCCAGTAGCAGAGAAATGGAGAGGTGACATTTTGACCTGTGTTATTACGTATTTCTGGCCTTCAAAGAAAATCATTCGTGCCTGTATGACGAAATGGCTAATACGTCAGTGTTCCAGTGTTTTCCTTCTCTCGCCCCGCACCTGCCCCTCGTGCTCTGTCTGCTGAAGAGGGTTTTGCCTTTGTCTTCTCCCTGGCCCCACCCTCCAGGGAGACGTCTGTCTCCCCCAGAGTCCGTGCTGAGAGAAGGGTACAGACACTGCTGCAGCCCTGAGGCCCTTAGTCACCACCTCTTGTCTCTATTGCAAGCTCCACGATGACAGGACTTGGTCTGTTTTGTTCACAGCCGTATCCCGGCACCTACAGCAATCTCAGCACATCACAGACATTTGTTAGCACTGATGGCTATTTGTTGACTGAATGAGAGAAAGATGAATGAATCCCCAATACCAGTGGTCCTCACCCAGGAATGATCTTGCCCCCTTCCCCCAGGCGATGTCTGGAAATATTTCTGGACGTCACATCTGGAAGGAGGTGCTACTGGGCTCCAGTTGGCAGAGGCCAGGATGCTGCTAAGTGTCTACGACACACAGACCAGCCGTCCACAGCGAAGGCTTAGCCAGCCCACATGCCAGTAGCGCCGAGGGTGAGAAACGGCCCCACTCCGAGTCCCAGCAGCTCTACCTCCAACCTCTGTCCTGCAGCCATCCTGGGCCAACACACTGCCATTTCTCGCTGGTTACCCTGTAACATCTTCCTATCAGACCTCCCTGCTTCCACTCGTCCTCTGAAATCCTCTCTCCACAGAACAGCCAAAGTAACATTTTAAAAATCAAGTCACTTTTTTATTAAAGACTGTTCCAAAAACCTGTGGCTTCCTCTTGCCGTTCAGAGAAAATCCTACCTCCTTACTGTATCTTGCAGAGCCCTAGGTCATCTCTGAAGAGCTTCCCCTGGCTTCTTGGTCTGGACCCCTACTACTTACCTCCTCACTCACTCAGCTCCAAACTGACATTCTGTTTCTCCAACATGGTTGTTCTCAGAGTGTGGTCCATCAGCATCCCCTGAACCTAGTTAGACATGCCTTTTGCCAGCCCCACGCCAGACCTACTGGACAGAAACTCCTAAGGAAGGGCCAGCAATCTGTGCTTTAACAAGCCCTCCAGGTGATTCTGATGCATGCTTAAGTTGCAGACCCAAGACCCAATCACATAACAGAGAGGTTCCTCCCTACCTCAGGACCTTTGCACCTGCTCTTCTCTTTGTCTAGATTATTCTTCTCCCAGATCTTCTGGTGATTAAGTCCTTATTCAAGTCTCAACTCAATTGATACTTCCTCACACAAGCCTCGCCTGAACACTCCACCTAGAATAATCCTGTGAGCCAAGTAAATACCACATTACTTCATTCCAGGTATTATTTTATTATATTGTAAGTTATTTATTTGCATTTATTTTCTCCCTTCCCCACTACAACAAATGCTGCACTGGAGAGCAGGGACTTTGTCTGTCTTATTCATTGTGCTATCCCTAGTGCCTAGAACAGTGTCCATCAAAATATTTATTAAGCACGTGAATAAATGGAAAATCTGGTTAGTGGGAAGCAGAGGAGAAACTAAAAGAGAAACCAATGAGAGTGGTAATTTACATTATTTTGAGAAGTCAGGGCAGGGAAAAAATAAAGAAAAAATACTCAAACTGAGATACTTGAGAATTTCAGTTCTGGAGGCTGTAAAGAGTGGGTAGTTGAGGAGGAGGAAGGGAGTTCTGACAAGCGTTCCTATTGATGCTACAAGACATGCAAGTAGAGACTCGGCTCCTACAGGGCTGCGGAACTGCACTTGGGTCAAAGGTGACCTTACGCAGCAGTGATGTAGGTCCCTGGGACTGAAGAGATTTGCACATGAACTTCATGCATTTCTTCAACACACACAGAAGTCCCACAAAAGCAAGTGCAAAGATAAGACTTGCATAGAGTTAAACACATGAAAAGATAGAGAATGCTAATTTATATCCTCGGTATGAAGCATCTCCTTGGTGCTTTACATAAAGTATCTCACGTGATACCCACACAATCTCTATTAAGTATCCCCATTTTACAGGTGACAATAAAAATAATCATATTTGTTGAGCATTTGGTCTGTTGGAAGCTCAGTGCTTTCGAAGAGTTCTCATTGAATTCTCACAACACTCATAAGAGGTATTTACTATCCTAATCCCCTTTGCGCAGATGAGAAAATTGAGCCTCAGAGAGCTGAAGTGATTTGCACAAGGTGATAGAGCACCTCTGCTCAAGTAAAAAAACAAACAAAATAATTGGGGATACTAGCTCTTTCCACCGAGCCACCATTCCCTTCCCACTGGGTGTTGTGCAGAGACCATTTTCAGCTTTGTATAAGGAAGTGCTTACCAAGCAGCGTGGCTGCCTTACAGAGCAGTGGGCTGTCGCTGGAGGTGGTGAGCTCTCTGTCACTATATGCATCCAAGAGGAGGCCAGACGATCACTTGCCTGGGAGGATGCGGTGAAGAGAGAGAAGAATAACAAACTGATGACTTCTAAGTTTCTGGAGGTAAGATCCATGATGCTATTCCTAGTTACATGGCCTGAGGATCGTCATTCTCTCTAGACCTCATTTTCATTTCCTGGGACTACATGTCCATTCAGGTGTCTTGCAGATCTCGCACGCAAAGGTTCTCACTTTTAGGACAGACGTGTGGGCCGGGCGCGGTGGCTCACGCCTGTAATCCTAGCACTCCGGGAGGCCAAGGCGTGCGGATTGCTCGAGGTCAGGAGTTCGAAACCAGCCTGAGCAAGAGCGAGACCCCATCTCTACTATAAATAGAAAGAAATTAATTGGCCAAGTAACATATATAGAAAAAAATTAGCTGGGCATGGTGGTGCATGCCTGTAGTCCAGGCTACTCAGGGCGCTGAGGTAGTAGGATTGCTTGAGCCCAAGAGTTTGAGGTTCCTGTGAGCTAGGCTGATGCCATGGCACTTGCTCTAGCCTGGACAACAAAGTGAGACTCTGTCTCAAAAAAAAAAATAAGAGAAAATAAAAATAAAAGACAGACGTGGAGACTGGGACACTGAGCACCGGACAGGATTTGGCCCTGTCTCAGTGAGGGCCCTGTTTGGCCGATGGAGCATTGGGAGCTTTGAAACTTTGCTTTCGTTCCAATTTTGCCTCCAGCTGGCCACAAACAAGCCTGTACTGTGGAAAATTCCAGGCAGCAAAACACTGGTTTGATGACAAAGTCTTTTGGAGCCATTCCCATAGCCGGCTTGGGAACCTGTACTTCCCCACACCCTACCTCCATCCCCACCCACCCTGCCAAAAAAAACCCTTCATTTTATTAGAATTCCAATTATGCTCCAGTGATTTTGAATCCCCAGAATTCCTTTATCCCAGAGCAAGAGTAATTGGATTTTTCTCCTTCTAAGCCTCAGCCGCCCCTCCACTTCATCAGCATGCTGGGCTCTGGGCCCACCCGGCCCCGGGAAGAAATTGAAAAGATGCCATGCAGCTTTATGAAATCATATATAAGATCTTTAAGGATGCTTTCTGCAGTGGAGGGGGAGTTTTTATTTTTCGATAAATCACTTCCAGTCTTCAGATAACAATTTTATAGTCTGTTAAGGTCCTAAGGTAGAATTTATGATTCTGGGGAATTGCTCCTTCTTCCTCGTGTGGCCCTTTCTTTTGCTTTTCACCATCCTGCCCCTTTCTTGGAGGATCTGGGAGAGGGGGCAGGCAGGGAGGGAGCTGACTGATTACCACCTAAGGCATACAGTTCCTCCACGCACACTGCTTTCCGTATCTTCAAAACACTTTAACATCCATCGGGTCCCTTCATCCTCTGCATGGGGCTGGAAATAGGCTGAGCAGATATTGCTAGTCCCATTTCCCAGGTGAGAAAACTGAGACAGGATCCAAACTCACTTCTGATTCCAAGTCAAGTTCTTTCCAATACTCCGTGATGCTCCCCTGATTGCCGCATGGCCTTATGTCTGTTCCTCAGCTCAGAAGTAACCCAGGTTGGAAGGACTGAACTTCTCAAATTATAGCCCAAGAATTAAAAGAGAATTATCTTGTAGCGAAAAGGGAGAACTTCTGTCCTCCTTCCCAATCCGACAACCACCAGCAGATTTAGGTGGTAAACCTATTAGCCAAATACTCACACTTCCCTTTAATCCACCTTACACGACACTGCCAGAGTTATTTCCCCCAAGGCTGAGGATGACTGGGTCTCTTTATTGCTCAAAAGCCTTCGATCTCTCTTTTGCCTAAAGGGAAAAATTACAGAGTTGGAAACTTGGAGACCATTTGATCCAATACTCTAAACTATGCAATGATGTGCTCTACCACACTGCTATCCCTCCAGCCTCTGCATGAATAACTCCATGACAGAGACCTCATTACTCTTTTTTATTTCATTCATCCTTTCATTCACTTACCTTCTTTTATCTGAACAATAGATATTTACCGGACAGGCATGATGTTAAGTCTGGGAATACAATCCTGAATATCATATACTCAAACAGTAGTAGCTAAAAGAAAGTCTTAAAATCAGACTGCCTAAGTTCAAATTCCAGCTCCATCACCTGGTTGCTGCATCCTCTTGGGTAAGTACTGAACCTCTCTTAGGCTCAATTTCCCCATATGGAAAGTAGGAATAAGAATACCATCACATTGGTATTATAAGAATTGAATATGCAGGAGCCAGTGATATGGATAAGTAAACAGGCATCTACAGTACAATGAAGTGTGTGTACAGAATGCTGTGGGAACATCTGATCCATTTGGGGTGGTGGTCAGGGAAGGTTTCATGGAGACAGTGACCTCTCAGTGAGACATTATCGCCACACAGGAGTTGTCTAAGCTAAGAGGGAGAAAACTAATAAGAAGAAATGGAACTGCAGACATTGTCCTGAAATAAAGAGAAAGCACAGAGTGTTCGAAGAATTATGAGAGTTCAGCATAGCTGGAGCAGAGAGGGAAGGGGAGGAATATGAGCTAGCCACTTCCTTTTCAGAAAGATCGATTTTGGGAAAAATCCTTTCTGTCTGAACTCCCAGTACTCAAAGACTTCTGCAACTTTGCTCAAAGTTAACTTTTGCATATTTCTGTCTTAATTGGGTACATATCCAGGCTCTGCTTACGTTTTTTCCCCTCCAAGGAGGATTTCCCACAGTGGGCACTCAGGGCTTACATTTTCTCAGGACCCCTTCATGCCATCTTTTGGTAACAGAATCCCTCTTGGTTATGAGGGATTCCATGTGATTCAGGTGAGCTCACCTGATCTGGCCCCAGCTCCAGGCTATGTCCCGCCAGAGAGGAGCCCATTCCTTGGCAGGTAATGATGGGTTCAGGGATGGGCACGTACCCCATGTCATTGAAGTGCTCCCTTCACTTTTCCATTGCAGCTGCCATTCCCTTGGTGTTGCTCAGCTGGGAAAACATGAGTTTGGGGCTGCCAAACCATCTTTCCTGCCCCACAAAGGAGTCCTTCTGAGGAAGAAGGCCAAGTTGGGGAAAGCAGAGCCACCAAATGGCCATGAGAGACAGAGGCAAAATAATATCATCCGAGACCCCAGATGGAGACCTGCCCAGAACAGCTGCCTTCCCGGATTTCTCAATTATGGAAGAGAATAGATTCTCTCTCTCATTTTTGTTCTTTTTCTTAAACTGCTTTAAATTAGGTTTTTGTCACTTCAAACCAAAGAGAGTTCAGACTAATTCACCTCTGTCCTCTTTATCACCTGTTATGATTTAGTGCATTTTCCAACTCTTTCATGATCATCTCAGCCAGAGGCAAAGCCCTTCCCCACCCCATTCTTTTCCCTCATGGACACTCAGGTCTGCAATAGCCAAATGGCATTTGTCATGTCCTACCTTGCATGTTAGAATTGGAACATACGTCTTATCTAGCATCTGAGAGAAAGACGTCTTGTAGGCGGGCAGCCCTGTATCCCCCACGATGAGTAACTGCTCAATCAATGTTTGTGAAATAAACAAAAAGGAATATGAAAGAGGAGCATCAGACAGGAGGATTCAATCCCCAGTTCTAATATTTCTCAAATGAAGCTCCTTGGAAAGCCACTTATCTCTCCTAAACTCAGTTTCTACACCGCTGCCCTTCATCTGTAAAATAGGGATAATATTTATTAAAGTCATTGCAGGACAGAATAAGAGAACAAATGCCACACGCTTTGCAAAATGAGAGAGAGACTTAGCTAAATAAGCTAAAGCTTCAGTCCCTCACATGATCAAGGGGTAGGAAGTCCTGGATTTCTGAGTTCAAGACATCTCTGAGAGTAGCAATCCACGTGACAAGTTGGTGGCCCTCTCTGGACCCGAGTCTACTTATTTATATGATGAAGGCAGGAGGAGACCACTGGGGGAGTTTTAGGAACATTCTATGATTCTGTGATAGCATCATTCCTAATAGCTTAGCACTTGGCATCTTAGTCCCTCCCCCATGCCAGTGGAGGCAAGACGCCAGCCTAGGAATCTTAAGATGGACAGGGTCCCCCTTCTGTCACCCTGTCATCGCTTCCCATCAGTGTAATCTTTCATTGTGGGCTTAAATTTGGCAGGCATCATGCTCACTAATTAGCATCCATTATCTCACTTAGTCTTACAAATAACTCTATAAAGTAGGCTCTATTATCCTCTTTCTAAAAAACAGAGAAATTGAGGCACAGAAACATTAAGTAACTTGCCTAAGCCCCACAGCTAATAAGTGGTAATGTCATTCAGATTTGGGTGGCCTGCTAAAAGCCCGTGCTCTTGGCCGCTAAACTGCCCTGCCTCCCTAAGATTCCCACCGTATCGTTGACAACCGCTGGGGAAGGGAGACCTGTGTCTGCTCCGGGTGGCCTGCGCGGTCCCGATCATGCTAACAGTCCAGGGTGCTGGGGGCCTGTGTGGAGCGGGAATGCCATGCTGCTAATGGAAGAAAATGTAATTATAGAGCATAATTATAGTGTATCGTATTCTGTAATTACACTGATGTATTTAATATAGAACATACTCTGAAGCTAAATGGAATGGAAACACCCCCAAAACAGAACAGAGTCAGAGCTGCTAAGAACCTGTTCCCTCAGTGATGTAGGATCACAGGACCTCTGTACAGTCATGTGGCCCTTAACGACAGGGAAACATCTGAGAAATGTATCGTTAGAGATTTTATCATTGTGCGAACAACACAGAGCGCACTTACACAAGCCTGGGTGGTACAGCCCACTACATACCTAGGCTACGTGGTGTAGCCTACTGCTCCTGGGCCCCAGGCGTGTTACTGTACTGCATACTGTAGGCAAGGATAACACAGTGGTATTTGTGTATCTAAACATATCAACACATAGAAAAGGTGCAGTAAAAATACAGCATCTTACGGGACCACTGTCATGTATGTGTTCCATCGCTGGCCAAAACGTCGTGACGCAGCACATGACTGTATTACATCCCCATCTTAGTGGAAATTGCCATCGTCCACCCAATGGTCCAGTCCCCAAACTGGGTGCTTGCTCGCCATTTTGTCTACACCCCATGGGCCTTACCTCCCAAGTCCATCCTGTCCTCTCCAGCTCCACTGCTGATTTCCTCCTTCAGAACCTGACATTTCCACCCTACACTATTTTTTTTTTACAACTTTCCTATTGGTCTTTTTGCTTCCAGAGACGCCTTGTGTGTCATCCTCCACACTGTAGGCTAGGAGTTATTCCAGAATACAAATCTGACCATGTCACGTCCTTGCCTAAATCTTTTCAGTAGTTGCACATTGCTGAGTGCAGGTACCTTTGCTCAGCACTCTCGAGGCTCCAGTCCTGACGTTTGCACCCTGCCACCCAGTGCTCCAGCTATTCTGAACTATTCATGAGGATTCTGGAATCTTCTGTTTCCCCCCATGTTTGCGCATGTTATTCTCTGTCTGCAATACCTTCTTCGCACATCTTCACCTAACTCATACCCGTCCTGCAGCAGCAGCTCATGTGCCATCACCCTCTAAAAGATTTCTCTGCCCCACAAACTGGGTTAGGTACAACTGATCCACTGATACATGCTTCTGCAGCATCTTCTAGCAGAAAACTCACCCCACTGTGTGTAATTGTCTATTTACTTCATAATCTCTTCAACTAGACTGGGGCACCTTGAGGGCAAGGACTGTGTTTTGTTTGGTTTTTATTTCTATTAATATATTCCCCAATGCCTAGAATAATGCCAGACATAGAGTAATTGTTCTATGTTTCTCAAATGAATGAAAAATATATTCAAAGAGGCCGGGAGTGGTGGCTCACGCCTGTAATCCTAGCACTCTGGGAGGCTGAGGCAGGAGGATCACTCAAGATCAGGAGTTCAAAACCAGCCTGAGCAAGAGCGAGACCTTGTCTCTACTATAAATAGAAAGAAATTAATTGGCCAACTAAAATATATAGAAAAAATTAGTCGGGCATGGTGGCGCATGCCTGTAGTCCCAGCTACTCGGGAGGCTGAGGCAGCAGGATCTCTTGAACCCAGGAGTTTGAGGTTGCTGTGAGCTAGACTAATGCCACGGCACTCACTCTAGCCTGGGCAACAAAGCGAGACTCTGTCTCAAAAAAAAAAAAAAAAAAAAAAACATATTCAAAGAATCACATGTAAAAAAAAAGAATCACATGTAAGAAACAATGTTTTATTTCTATGAGTAGATATAATAGGAAACACAGAATTATAGAAGGTCAAAGATTGAGAAGCCTTTTACACCTTCCTTTAATTATAAAGATGAAAAAGAAAGAGGACCAGAGAAGTGAAAAAACTTACCCGCACTGCGGGAGCTTCCTTTCAGCAGAAGGTCAATGTGCCCATGTCTTTACCAGCTCAGCTTCCAGCCCCGTGGTTAGGAAAACTTAGGGGCCCCTGGATCTTAGCATCTCCTCCAACCTTCCCATAAGTTCCCCGTATTTACAGTAACATACATCTGGGGTCAAATCCTGTCTGTGCAACTTAAGAAGTATGAAACCATAAAGCTCTCTAAGCATCTCTTGGCTTCCATTTCCTCATCCTATAAAATGAAACTAATATTGTTTATCTCACAAGATCAGAAAGTATTACATGAAATATTTTATGTGAAAGTTCTTGGTAAACTAAAGAAATATGTGCATTTAAGCTAAGATCACCATCCTCGTTGTCACCATTATTGCCCTATGACTTTTTCATGAGACTCCCTCATAACAAATAAACCATGCTCTCATTTCAGTGTGAAGTACACGGCATTGGAAGTCAGGAAGCCTGGACTCTAGTCCCAACTCTGCCCTGTTACTATCAGTTTCCTCTCTCATCCCTTCTCTACTCCTTTTCCATTGGCAGGAACTACATTTCCCAGCCTCCTGTGCCTGGTGGCTTCCCAGCAGATGTAGCCATTTGGATGCCCTACTGATGACTAGGGGGTGGGAGTAGGGGAGAGGCCAGGGTATTTCTCCTCTAGCTGTACCTCAGGTGCTGTCTCTTACAGCTACTGTGTCTCAGGTGCTGTCTCTTGCAACTGCTATCTGGTAGCCACAGTGAATCAGGTGCTCTCTTGCAGCTGCTGCAGTTCAAGTGCTATATCTTGTAGCCAAGGCATATCCACCATAGCTCTAGATCTTGATGGATTCTGAGAGCTCTAAAGTTCCCAGAGTCCTAAGGTTCTAGCTCTTACCACATGGTTTTGGCTTCTTGCCTTTTATAACTCCTCCTTACCTCCTCCTGTTGGCCCTCCACCTACAAGAAAAGTAGCAGCTACCTACCTTAGACAGTCTCTAGGTTGCTTCCCATCCCATTTTGGCTTCTTGGTTCTTCCACTCCCTGTGTAACCATGCCCTGTATTGGAAGGCATTGCTGGACTGGTTATACTCTCCCGACCCTGACTGTTGAGTTATTTCACTAGTCAAAGGAACACAGTGGATGATGCCTAAGACATCTTCTACTTTTTATTTTCAAAGATTTTGTTGTTGTTAAAGGAACTTCACAGCTGGTCCCATCTATCTTTCCTGATGGCTTCTTTCCCTCTCGGTGATAGCCAGGACACTTGCTCCATAAATTTGCTCCAAATCAGAAGTAACAACCAACCCCACCACCAATATTCAAAACTTGGCTATATGACACTAAGTGAGCATCTAGGTGTTCCCACCCCAGCCCCAAATTATGGGAAGAAGATTTCACTATATTATTCCCTTTGTTTTCCACTGGCCCATCTTATCCTTTTCTCATCCTTCTAGAGGCAGATGGTATGTGTCTTGGATAGGTGACTTTGTAGAGCCTGTTGAAATCACCTGACCCAGAGCAAGGGTTCACAGAAAGTGCTCACTAAAAGTTTCATGAATAGATAGTTGCCACATCACAGGTCGCTTGGCTCTAAATTTTTGAGTGCCCTGCCTTGCACTTTTATAGCCTATGTCAGACAAACCGAGTTCAAATCCTGAGTCTGCCACTTATTCTCGTGTGACCTTGGGCACCGTTAGTAAACGTTTCTGAGATGTGTTCTACTTTGCATAATCTGGGTCCTAGTACCACCTCATAAGGCTGTTAGGACAGATGGAGCAGATGGCTACTTCTTCCCCCTTCCTTGGGCCCTGACCTCCTGCAAACTTTCATCTGGCCTCACCTTTCACCCATCTTCTGTTTCCATCATCCAAACTTAACCCCTCTCCTCTGGTTTATTGGAGCAATAAGCTTACCACCCTGGTATACCGAGCACCTTCCTGTTGGCTCCCTGCTCTGTGCCCCATTTCCATTGAATTTACCCTGATCCATGAAAGAAGCCCAGAAACTGCTCTCTTTCATGGCTACAGACTGAAATGCCAAGATGTTAACTCTCGTTTCCAGGTCACACAATCCTCAGGCCACATCTAACTTATCCATAGCAGTCATTCAGATTCGAAAGACATTGACTTATTTCTCTCCACAATTTGCAAGCAAAGCAATAATGCTTTAATTATGTGTCTATTATCGTCATCATCATAATGCACCCACATGGATGGTGGCAGCGAGGCTGGGTTAACATATTCATTAGGAACAGGCACGAGCAACATGACATTAATACTGCTAATAATACCTAATTGGGCTTAATTACAATGTGATGCCTAATATATTGTGATGAATTTATTCTCAAAGTATTTACATATTTGTAGTTAAGTAATTAGCATTCTGCCCATAAATAACTCCTCAAAAGTCCACTCCAGCTCTGGAGCAGGGAGAGATTGAACACACCCTCCTGCTTGGAATGGTCTGGCACAAATGCTGTTAATTTGTGCGGAAATACAGATGTCACGTTTTCCTTAGAGGCAAAATGAAGGGGTCCCACGGGGAAGACATTTGGGGGAAGATGGTAGGAGGGAGAGATTTGTTCCTCTCACCCTCGAGAGTCTGATGGAGAATAAGTGCTTTCCTGCCAGGGGTTCTGTTGTACCTGTCAGACCACACAGAGAGTGGCGTGGTCTGTCCTGGGTGACATACTAGAAGAGGGACCTTCACAAACCAGGGGAGGGTGAGCCAGTGCAGGGAGGACGCCCCTGAAAGTACTCAGCATGCTTAATTTGCAGAAGAGAAGTGGCCACGGTAAGAGAGCTGTGTTCCCAGATTTGAAGGGCTGTCACGGGGCTGCAGGAGCAGACTGTGAAGTGGGCTGTAGCATGGATTTTTCAAGTCAAGGAGACGCATTTGAATCCCAGCTTGGCCACTTACTGTCCCCGTGACCTTGTGCCAAATACACAGTGTCTCTAGGCCTCTGTTTCCTCTTCGGGTTGCATTGATTAGATCTCAAGAAAAACAAAGAAAGGATATGATGTCTGAGATCCTCAGCCTACTGGCCTCAAGGAACAAGGGTTAAATAATCCAGGCACTAGAAACGGACTGCATTTCATGCCTATTCCCGCCATTTAAAATCTAGTGATGTGGGGCAAGTTACTGAATCTCTGTGGACCTCAGATTTCTCACTTATAATGTGAGGATTAATATCACACCTAACTTACAGAGTTGTCATGAGAGTTGAATGAAGAAATAATTCATGGAAAGTGCTTGGAGCAGCCGGCACATAGAGAGCACTTAATGTTAGCTAGTATTATTATTGCTGTGGCCACCTCTTTTGTTCAAGGTCCAGCTGCAGAGAAAAATATCCTCCCTAGCTAGTTGAGGTAGAAAAGGAATTTATGACAGCGATTAAATGGACAAAAGGGTTACTGAGTGCTGAAAACAAGTTCAAGGTTGGATTTTCAGGAATACAGTTCCAAAGTCATGCCACAGGCCCCAAGAGAGCCGCTACCCCTTCTACCATCTGGAAACCACCAGCTCCAAAGCCTTCTTCATGGCCATAGTCAGGAAGCTACTGTGACCAGGAAACTGCCACTGTCAGGAGGCTGCTATGGATACTATTGCTGCTGGCGGCTCAGCCACACAGTGCCTATTATGATTTGCACCAGCTGACTCGCTGCCCGACATCCTGCATCCCAACATGATGCTGATTCATGGACAGTGGAGCCTTTGCTAATGCTGCTACAGAAAACAAACAAAAAAACAGAAGAATGAAGCCTCTTCAACCATGGTTTCCAGCAGAAGTAGCGGAAGCAAGGTTTCCCTCACTTCTAAATCTAACACGAGCAATTCTAAGTAGCCAAATTCCAAAGACAGCTAGAACCCCAACTGCAAGGAATCTAGGAAAGGTAAGTTCTACCTTTTGAGATGCTGCACTACAGAACAACACACTAGAAGGAAGGGAGAGTGGTTGCTGAGTTCTAATTCACCTTCTCTATAGTGCCACCTCTGCCATGGTCCCATGTGAGTAGATACCTCCTAGGACAACATGCTGTCTATTACTAGGTTTTTAGTACTGAGTCCTATCTGGTTGTCCATATAAAACCCAAAAAACGTCTTTTGCTCCTTCAGCTTAAGGATCAGACATGAATTTAGGCAAGAAACTGCCCCTTGGGCCATTCCCTTGACTGCATCCCAATCTTAGACATCTACATCTCATCATTTCCACTGCAGGAAGAACCTTGCAAAATCCAACAACCCTATAAGAGAAAGCACTTCTCCCTCTGGCACAGAGCTGATCACCAAAGCAGAATGTCAGTTCCTCCTTCCCTGATCCTGTTTGTGCACTGGGAGGGGACAAGCAGGAGGGAAGCTCCATCTGGAGCAGACTAAGGCTTGCCTTGCCGCCCCAGGTCCTTCTTCTCTTGCCAACTGCACCCACCTAGATCCCAGCCCTCCAGGTCCCTGTTGGGTTAGGATAATGGCACTGGCAGAAGATCTAAGGCAAGAGGAGATCTAAGAGGCAGGTATTTCTGCCTTGCTTCCTCCAAATTTCAGCACCAAAGCACTGGCAGTGTCTGCATCCCTCTGTAGCTCTAACTCCTGCCAAGTGGCCCTTCATCCTAGGTTCTAGTGACACCATCACCTTCCCTTTCACTAGGAGGCCGGGGAAGTCATGGCTTCCCACCATTGCTAACCTCCGAGGGCATTGCCTGTTGACTTGTTTAAGCCTGTCCACAGCTCTGTTCAGTTCCATTACTGAATAACTCTCTTCAGTTAAACACTATTTCCTGCAGAACTCCTGACTAATTCCAGCCCCAAAGGAAGGATAACTAGGAGCATTTCCCCTTTTCTCAACATTTATTTTGATTATATTCCCTTTACTCCTCCCACTAAACTCTTCAGTCCCTCCTAAAAGAGCTCTGCCATGTTCTCAGGCTGTATCAGAGCTCTTCTCTCTCAGCTGTTCTATAAATGTCTGTCAGGTCCATTTGTTCTAGAGTCCCATTTAAGTGCAGCATTTCTTTGTTTATTTTCTCCTTGAAGGACTATACCTCAAAATTATAAAAAGCCATATATGACAAACCTACAGCCAAAATCATAATGAATAATGAAAAGTTGAAAGCATTCCCACTTAGAACTGAAAATAGACAAGGTTGCCCACTGTCACCACTTTTATTTAACATAATGCTGGACATCCTAGCCAGAGCAATCAGACAAGAGAATCAAGGGTATCCAAATGGAGAAAAAAAGAGGTCAAACTATTGCTCTTTGCTGACAATACGAGCAAAGAGAAATATCTAGAAAACCCCAAAGATTCTGCCAAGAAACGCCTGGAATTGATAAATAACTCAGTGAAGTCTCAGGTTACAAAATCAAGGTACACAAATCAGTAGTATTTCTATACACCACAACAGTCAAGCTGAGAATCAAATCAAAGACTCAATACCTTTCACAATAGCAACAAAGAAAATAAAATACCTAGGCATATATTTAACCAAAGAGGTGAAAGACCTTTACAAAGAGAACTATAAATCACTCAGGAAGAAAATGGCAGAGGATGTAAACAAATGAGAAACATGTCATGCTCATGGATTGGCAGAATAAATGTCTGTACTACCCAAAGTGATTTATAGATTCAGTGCAGTCCCTATTAAAATACTAACGTCATTTTTCAGAGATCTAGAAAAAATAATTCTACAGTTCATATGAAACCAGAAAAGACCCTAAATAGCCAAAGCAACCTTATGCAAAAGGAGCAAATTGGGAAGCATAATTTTACCAGACTTCAAGCTATACTACACTGCTATAGTAACCAAAACAGCATGTTACTGGCACAAAAATGTAGACATAGACCAATGGATCAGCGAACGCAGATATAAAACCATCCTCATATTGCCATCTGATCTTTGACAAAGTAGACAGTAATATACACTTGGGGAAAGAATCCCTATTCAATAAATGGTGCTTGGAAAATTGGATAGCCACATGTAGAAGATTGAAACAGGATCATTACCTCTCACCACTTACAAAAATAAATTTATGGTGGATAAAAGACTTCAATGTAAGGCATGAAACCATAAGAATTCTAAAAGAAAATGTTGAAAATACTCTTCTAGATATAGGCCTAGGAAAAGAATTTAGGAAAAAAGACCTCAACAGCAATCACAGCAACAACCAAAATACATAAATCAAACTTGATTAAATTTAAAAGCTTCTGCATTGCCAAAGAAACAATCAATAAAGCCAATAGACAACCTACAGAATGGGAGAAAATATTTGCATGTTATACATCTGATAAAGGGCTAATAACCAGAATCTATAAAGAAATCAAGCAAATCAGCAAGAAAATATCAACCCCATTAAAAAATGGGCAAAAGACATGAACAGAAGCTTTTCAAAAGAAGATAGACTAATGGCCAATAAACATATGAACAAATGCTCAATGTCTCTAATTATGAGGGAAATATAAATCAAAACCACAATGAGATATCACTTAACTCCAGTGAGAATGGCTTTTATCAAAAAGTCCCAAAACAACAGATGCTGGCGTGAATGTGGAGAGCAAGGAACACTTATATGCTGTTGGTGGGACTGCAAATTAGTACAACCTCTATGGAAAATAGTATAGAGATTCCTCAAAGAACTAAAAGTAGACCTACCATTTGATCCAGCAATCCCACTGCATATTTACTGAACGGGAATAAAGCCATTTTACAAAAAAGACAATTGTACTCGAATGTTTATTGCAGCTCAACTCATAATCATAAAGATGTGGAATCAACCCAAGTGGCTATTAAGCCATGAGTGGATTAATAAAATCTGGTATATGTATACCATGGAGTACTACTCAGCCATAAGAAAAATTGATGAGTTAGTGCCTTTTGTAACAACCTGGATGGAACCATTCCCCTAAGTGAAGTATCACAAGAATGGAAAAACAAATACCACATGTATACACTATTAAATTGGAACTAGCTGATCGTCACTCATATGCACAGATGGAAGTAAAACTCAATGGAAATCAAGCAAGGGTGTGGGGGGGAGGAGGGGATGGGTGAAATCACACTGAACAGTTACAATGTACACTATCTGGGCAATGGGCACACTTATCCTTTGATTCAAGCTATACAAAAACAATCCATGTAACCAAAACATTTGTGTCCCCATAATATTCTGAAATTAAAAATATATATATTAAAAAGAAGAATAGATCCTAAAATACCCTCCTACAAGTTGACATAAGGAGCAAGCCAGAGAACCACTGTAAAGTACATGAAGAATGCATAACCCATTGTTCCTTCCACACCCCTCTTTGTGACTGGGTTTTGCTTATGGACTTACTCCAAGTACAGCCATATGAGATCTATGATTTTTTGAGCCCTTTGGGGCTTGGCTACTGCCAACAGGCTGCTGAAGTTGGCCACTCTTTGCATCTATGACTGCAGGCCGAGTCTTCATTCCTCTCCTATGCTGCGTTCTCCCCACATCATCAGTGTTGTTGATCTCGGTGGAAGTGGCCCTTAAATCCCCCTTTTAGGAGAAATAGTTTCTTCTTACTTGATACCATACAAAGTCTATGCACAGCAGCCCAAAGACAAACTCCTTGCACATCATTATCGAAGACACCACTGTAAGCATACATGAACATTGCTGCCAAACCATCACAGACCAGTATTGTATATCCTCCACCAGGCCCCATGGAAAAGAGTTAAGAGTAGGCTGAGCAATCCAAAGTGGAACAACCACCTGTATTATTAGTTGGGGTTCTCCAGAAAAACAGAATTAATAGTGTGTGTGTGTGTGTGTGTGTGTGTGTGTGTGTGTAATAAGATTTATTATAAGAAATTGGCTCACAGGACTATGGGGGAAACCAAATCCCAAGATCTTCAGGGTGAGTTGGCAATCCAGAGACCCAGGAAAGCCAAATGGCATAGTAGACTTGAGTAAGCATAGTAGGCATCAATCCAAATGCAAGTAGGCTTGAGACCCAGGAAGAGCTGATGTTTGAGTTCAAGTCCAAAGTTAGGAAGCAGCCAATGTCCCTGTTCAATGGAAGTCAGGCAGAAGAAGATCCCTCTTACTGGAGAGAAGATCAGCCTTTTTGTTCTAGTCAGGTCTTCAACTGATTGGATGAGACCCACCCACATTAGGAAGGGCCATCTGCTTTACTCAGTCGACCAATCCAGATGTTAATCTCATCCAAAAACACCCTCACAGGCACACCCAGTACAATGTTGAATCAATTATCTGGACACCTCGTGTCTCAGTCAAGCTGACACATAAAATAAACCATCACACCACGTATTGTTGGCATTCTCTCTATTTTGTTGTGTCTGTGCCAGACCTTTCTAGATGCCTCCCACTGTACTCCTTTTATATAGTGTGATACTCCAGAAAAACCAGACAAGGGTTGCTCTAAAGCAAACACACAATCTTTGCCACTGGATTTATTGCCTGAATTACATTCTTTCTGTTTAAATACACTTAGAGAAATACCTAGCGTAGTGTTTTTTTCCCCACGGGCCCTGGTTCAGTGGACCCTGAGTGACACAGGGAGCAGGACAGGAGACAAGGAGACCACTTAGGAGCTCTGGCAGTTGTTTGGGAGTGAAAGGATAGGGAGGCCAGAGTTTTATGGGGTCTGAAGCTCAGAAGGGCATCAATGCTGGATGCAGATTTGAGGGGGACATGAGCAGAGAAACAGTAACTGGAGCCTTTAGGGCAAAGAGCTTGCCAAGGACAGCTGTACAGAATGAAAAGAGATAGTAGCAGGGGGGAAGAGAAGGAAGAAGGGAGGGAATCAAGAAGAATTTGAAAAGCAGAACAATAAGACTTGGTGACAAATCAAACATTAAGTATCAGGAAGAAAGAGGCATCGACAATGAGTCCTAAAGTGCAGCTTGGAGGAGCACTGAGATGATGATGTCATTCAGGTAGGCAGTGTGGGTGGTGACGATGTTTTCAACAGGATGCCTAGCAGATAATTAAGCATATGGCTCTGTAATAAACATTTACCATTTTGTATCCCAGAATCCCTTCCTGCTGAGAACTACAGCCTCTCTGATTTTTGATATTATTCTAAATGAGTTATCTGAATGGAATCTGATATCTTTGAGATTCTGCCTAAATTGATTCATGAAGAGATAGGCCCTTGAACCAAAGCAAGCCAATCTGCATTCTTCACCAGGGTTTTCTAACCAGGGCAAGGGAACCTCTTTCTTCCCTTTTAATAAAGATCATAAGCCTACAGACACGGGCTGCCAGAAAATCATGGAGAAGCCAGTCTAAGAGAACGGAACCAGCATGCAAGACCAAGCGATGTGATAGTGCTCACTTTCCTAACTCTAGCTGTCCCCAGGTCCAGCGGTGTCCTTGCCCCTTCCTGGTTCTGTGTGCACATTCTTTCCCTTAGTATTTTCCTAAGCCAGCCCCAGTCGGCATTCTGCCATTGAGTCTTGTGGAGTCTGAAGCTCAAAAGTGCATCGATACTGAATGCAGATTTGAGAGACTTGAGAAGACAAACAGTAATTGGAGCTTTTAAGGCAAAGACTGGCCAGGTGCGGTGGCTCACAGCACTCTGAGAGGCCGAGGTGGGTGGATCACTCAAGGAGAGGAGTTCAAAACCAGCCTGAGCAAGAGCGAGACCCCGTCTCTACTAAAAATAGAAAGAAATTAATTGGTCAACTAAAAAATATATAGAAAGAATTAGCCAGGCATGGTGGCACATGCCCGTAGTTCCAGCTACTCAGGAGGCTGAGACAGGAAGATCACTTGAGCCCAGTAATTTGAGGTTGCTGTGAGCTAGGCTAATGGCACTCTAGCCCGGGCAAGAGAGTGAAACTCTGTCTCAAAAATAAATAATAAATAAATAAAAGACAAAGAGCTTGCCAAGGACAACAGTCTAGAATGAAAAGAGAAGGAGCCAGGGACAGACTTTGGAGAATCCCCAATATTTTAAGGATAAGCAGAAAAGAAACCCAGGAATGGAAGTAAGAAGGAGTTTTTTAAAAATTGAAGAAGAATAAAGGGAATGTGATCATTGAAATAAGGGAAAGAGAATTTCTCAAAGGACCGGTCAACAGAGTCAAACATGGAAGAGATAGACACTGAAGAGAATCCATTAGATCTGATGAAGCAATTGGCAGGGGCAGAAGCCTTCTTGCCTCAAGTCTAAGGAGGAGGAGGAGGTGAGGAATAAGAGGCAGGAAGTGAGAAGGGGTGTAGAATAATAGTCATGGTGGTGTGATGTAGGGTTAGGTCAGATCTTTAAAACAAGGAGAAGGTCTGGAGTTTGCCTGCCTCCTGACAGAAGGGGAGAATCCTTATGGGGAGTGGGGAGGGTCTAAAGCGCAGGGTTAGAAAGAAACTAAAGTTTGCAAAGCACATCCACACATCTTTTCTCTTTCCCTTGATATACTTGTGGGTAGTTCCTGGGGAGGTTACTATCATTTCATTTTTGCACTGATAAAACTGAGGCTTAGAGAAATTAAGTGACTTACTCAGGTCCCACAGTAAATAGTAGACCTCAGACTCAGAAACGTCTTTGGAGGTCATGCCCAGTGCTCTTTCTCCTATACCACATGTTTCTTATTGCTCAGGCTAGGGCTGGTCTCTGCCCTGGATTTAGACAGAGGACTTTAGGAGACAGGTAGAAGAGAACTAACCCAGACAGAGGACATCTGCCATGTACCAGATACCGTGCTGTGCATTAAGAATCGTTCAACACATGTTCATTAACTACCTACTACCTGCTAGGCATAGGAGCTGGGAATACAACAGGAAACCAAACAGATGACCCTGTGCCCTTGTGGGGTTTACATTCTATCAGGGGTAAACAGAAAAACAAAACAACTTCTTATATTCCTACATTCAGCAAGCTTACACTGAGCGCATACTACGTGCCAGACTCTCTTTAGTATCTACACATATGGCAGTGAACAAAATTCAAAATAAACATAAAATAAAAAGTAAACGAATGATCCGAGTCACGGCACCAAAAAAAAAATAATAATAAAAATAAAAATAAACAAATGAAATCTATACTCTGTCACATGGCCATAAGTGCTATAGAGGAAAAGTAAGGGAGGATTGCTAGAGTAGGAGGATTGCAATTTTTAAAAAGGTAGTTAGAAAAGGCCTCATTGATTTAAAAAAAATTTAAAAAGGTCTGAGGCCGGGCGCGGTGGCTCACGCCTGTAATCCTAGCTCTCTGGGAGGCTGAGGTGGGCGGATCATTTGAGCTCAGAAGTTCGAGACCAGCCTGAGCAAGAGCGAGACCCCATCTCTACTATAAACGGAAAGAAATTAATTGGCCAACTAATATATATAGAAAAAATTAGCCAAGCATGGTGGCGCATGCCTGTAGTCCCAGTTGCTTGGGAGGCTGAGGCAGCAGGATTGCTTGAGCCCAGGAGTTTGAGGTTGCTGTGAGCTAGGCTGACGCCATGGCACTCACTCTAGCCTGGGCAATAAAGTGAGACTCTGTCTCAAAAAAAAAAAAAAAAGGTTTGAGAAGACTCTGAAAGAGGTGAGGGAGTAGCCCGTGTGCATAATTGCGGGAAGAGGAAACAGCATGTGCAAAGGCCCTGAGGTGAGCACATACCAAGAGTAGTCAAGGAACAGGAGGGAGGCCAGTCTTGGTGGGGTGGGGTGGAGTTGGGGAGGTGGGGTAGGTACGGTGGGGTGGTGCACAGTGGAGAAGATCGGGGCGAGGTGAGAAGGGGTGGGGTAGAGTGAGGAGGGTTTGGGTTGTGGTGGGGTGGGGTACACAAGCCCGAGGTAGTAGGCTTGTGTGGAGCTGGGTAGGACATAAGGGCCTTCTAGGCACTGAAGACTTGGGCATTTACTAGCAATGAAATGGGGAGCCCTTGGCAGTGTTGATATGAATAGTGGCATGATCTGACTTACATTTGAGCAGCAGCACTGAGGCTGTTTATTGAGAATAGACTGTAGAGAGAAAGGGTGATATCAAGGAGAGTAGTTAGAAGATTAGGAATTTAATTCAGGGGAGAGATACCAGAGGCTTGGACCAGCGTGGAAGCATTGGAGCTGGTGAAAAAACGGATTCGATTTTGAATATGTTCTGAAAATAGAGCCAGCAGTTTGTGTTAGATGTTAGGTGTGAAAGAAAAACGAGGGTTGAGGATAACTCCAAGATTCTGGTCTGAGCAACTAAAAGACGGAGTTGCCATTGAATAAGATCAGGAATTCTGCAGGGCCAGGAATTTGGAGATCCAGTGTTTGACTTCGTGAGTGTTATGTTTGAGATGCCTTATCTAAAGTGTTAGAGAAGGAGTTGGTTATGTGAGTCTGGAGTTCAGGGGAGAGGCCTGAAATAAAGATAAAAATGCAAGAGTCATCGGCTCAACAGCAGGAAGAGGTTCCCAACAGGCAAAGATGGGACAGTTCATTCAAGAATACTAACTGCAGGGTTTTGACGCACATAGAATATGGCTACAAATCCAGGCATTTATCATGATGCTAAAAAAAGTAACATTGGTCCCTTTGAGGATACTAAAGGACAAGCTCATTATTTAAAAGCTGGTAAATAACAGAAAATAATTAAGCATTCCAATTGCCTTCCTTTATGAATTGCAGGTTGCAATCAAATGGTTGAGGAGGGAAAATTTATCTTTATAGAAGTATTCTAATAAATTAAGAAGGAATAATAGGCTCACACCTGTAATCCTAGCATTTTGGGAGGCTGAGGTGGGAGTATTGCTTGAGGCCAAGAGTTTGAAACCAACCTGAGCAAGAGCGAGACCCCATCTCCCTAGAAAAAATAGAAAAATTAGCCAGGCATGGTATTGCATGCCTGTAGTCCTAGCTACTTGGCAGTCTGGGGCAGGAGGATGGCTTGAGTTCAGGAGTCTGAGGTTGCTGTGAATTATGACGATGCCACTGCACTCTAGCCCAGGCAATAGAGCTAGACCCTGTCTCAAAAAAAAAAAAAAAAAAAGGAATAATAGAGTTAGATGATCATTGCATTTTATAAACCCATGATGAAATATTGGTCCTAGGTAGCAGTCACCAGTAGCATCACAAAGCCACTAGCTAGACCTGATGCACCTCCTGTCAGACACCAGCTATAAAATATTCTTGCCAAAATATGGAATCTGGCTCCAATAAAGCTGCCAGATCTATTTACTAATTTACAGGAAATACAGGAGACAGAGGGACATGTTTAAAGATACTAAGTGGATACAATCAGCAAAATCCAGAATGTGAGAAGCTTACAGCACAAATAACCTAGTTTCTTCAACAAATAAATTGCAATAAAATAAAAGAAGACAGAAGTATCCATGCATTAAGAGACCAAAGAGCTATCTCAACTAAATACTATGTATTAACATCATTTGGATCCCAATTCAAACACACTACTGACCAGATATTTGATAATATTAAGAAACCATTACCATTTGGAGGTGTGATAATGGTATGTGACCATGTTTAAGGGAAAGAATCCTAATCTTTTAAGCATATATGTTAAAATATTTATAGTTCACACAGTGTCCTGTCTGGGATTTGCTTCCAAATAGTCTATTGGAAAGAGAGGAAGGCAGATGAGAATAGAGGGCTCGAGCATGTGCCTTTATTATACCATTCTTTTTACTTTTGTGTGTTTAAAATTATCCATAATTTTTTAAAAAGGCATTTAATAAAACAGTTACCAGCATAATGAATGACATATTTGATATTTTCTATTATAAACCAGACACAAAAGGAATGTATATAAGAAATTCTACAACAGGCAACCTCATCTACTGTAAAGGGGTCCCCTAGGGTGGAAATGCTATCGATCACAAGAGGATACAAGGGAACTTTCTAGTGTGATGGAAACATTTTATATCTTCATCTGGGTAAAGGTTACATATGTTTTTGTAATCATATAGTACAAAGAGTCATAATATTTTCACATTTTACTATGTGCAAAACTATACTTCAATTTGTTAAAAGAGAGGGAAAAACAGTCCCCAGAACATAAATGACATCTGAAGTCATGAGACTGGATGAGATCATCAAGAGAACAAGTGGGGACAAGAAAGAGGATGGAGGACTGTATTTGGGGGCATTTCAACCTCCAGGAGCCCAGGACTTGAGGAGAAGCCAGCAAAGGACACAGAGAAGGACAATCAGTGTGGTGGAAGGACAGCTGACAGGGAGGCATCCTGGAAGCCAGCTGAGGACTGGCTTCTACTATGTCAGAGGCTGCTGGTTAGCCAAGTCAAATGGGGACTGAGACATGCTCTTGAACACACTCCTTCAGGAGCTCCCTGAACAGTGAGGGAGGCAGCCAAGACAGGCTTGGTGTGGAGGCAATTCGTAGATGCTAAGTACAGAGACAGCACGGAAGAGTAGAAAGGGCCTGGCAGTGCTAGATGGTTCAATCCTGGCATCTCCATTTAAGAACCTGTGGCCAGGGGCAAGTAACCCCACTCCCTGAGCATTGCTTTCTTTGGCTGTAAAGCAGGTATAGCAATGACATCTGTCTTAGTCTGTTCAGGTGGCTATAACAAAATGCCATAAATTGAATAGATTACAAACAACAGAAATTTATTTTGCATAGTCTGGGGACTGGGAAGTCCAAGATCAAGGTACCAGCAGATGTGGCATCTGGTGAGGGTTTGCTTTCCACTTCATGGTCGCACAGGGGATCCCTGAGATCTTTTTACTGTCATCTCACATGGCAAATGGGAGTGTGTGTGGGGTCTCTCTATGGCCTTTTATAAGGGCACTAATCCCGCTCATGAGGGCTTCACCCCATCACTCCCAAAGGCCCCACCTCCTAATACTATCACTATGGGGGTTAGAATTTTAGGATATGAATTTGGAAGAGGAACACAAAGCCGGTGCACGCCCAGCTTGAGACCACAGCAGTGTCCATCTTGTAGGTGGCTGTGAGGACAAAATAAGGTAATGAGTGTGAAAAGTCTAGCACAGTGCACAGTGACTCAATAAGCCATTGCGACTAGGGTACAAACTGCAAGCCTGAATGGACAAGTTCAACCAGAGACTAGACGGCATTGATTGGGTCTGGAGGATAGGTTGCATTCAGAACTAGGCGAATGAGAGACAGGAGCTGAAATAGATAAAGTAGGAGATAATGTCAGGTTTAAAAAAAAAAAAAGGAAGAATGGAGAAGGCTGATTTTTAGGAGCCCTCTGGCTCCAGAGGAGGAGCTTGAAGAAGCCGCCTGCCAGCTACACTCAGCCTGCAGCCGTGACCTTGCTGGGCCCTGAGAGTGACAGGAACGGAGCCCATAATTATTAACCTTGCCACTTGTTTCTGTAGTTTATTGTGACAAGACAATGCAATAAGGAGGGAGGTAATCAAAAAGCAATTTTGTAGCAGTAAGCTTAAAGTGACAAACCTCGCTTTTCCTAAATAAATCACCATTATTCCCATATGGCTCAGGACTGACAACTTGGGTTTCCTTAGTAACCAACTACTTAGCTACACCCGTGGCCCAGTGTGAGCGAGCGCGACTGCATCTGGAGAGAGGAGCGAGTTGCCAACTCTTTCCCCCTCACACCTTACAGGTGCGCAGCAGCCATTAACATTCCTGGCTCTAACGTTGCCCGTTTGCACTATTCTCTGGGGATCCTGAGATCTATGACACATAGTAATTTGTCATTTGGCAGCATCATTAATTTGGTTTTTGAGAACCATTTGCTTTGCTAGTGAGCAGGTTTGGGAGCACCAGCCTCCCTCACCGTGGCTTTTGAGGTTTGCAAGGTAATGATCATGAAGTGATTCCTAAAAAGGCACCCAAACTGGTTTCCCTGTGACTCAGGGTCCTAAAAAAAGAAAGCCAAGAGCTAATGCTGGTGCTGGAAGGGAAGAAAAAGTAATGAGGACTAGGAAAGGATTGGCTCTTAGAGAGGAAAAGTTTTGTTCCAAAAATAATATATTTTTTAGATTGAGATTTTCAAATATCTAGACTTATGAGGATTTCTGAATATACCCTTGCAAGTGTTAAATATCTATGTATCTATCTATCTGTTGTTCAGAAATTAGCTCCTTCCCTTCCTTCCTTTCTTCTTTGGACACATGTACTGAGCACCTACCTGGTCTAAGCCGTGGGTATCTGCACGCACAGGCAGAGCCTGGCTGGGGAGACAGACCTGTGAACGGATGGGTTACAACTCCAGGCTGGGAACTGACAGGACAATGTGACCATCCCAACCTGCAGGCTTTACGGAAGGTTCCTGAAGGGGGTGACGGCCCTAAGGATGAGTGGGATTTGAGATGTAGGACTATGGGCCAATGGCCTGAGGACTGGTGTGACACTGAGCAGGTCTTTAGAGTAGATTTCTCAGAGGCTCTAGAGCAGGTGTCCTCAAACTACGGCTCACAGGCCACATGCAGGCCACTTAGCACATTTATCCGGCCCTCCGGGTGTTTTTGCTGCCGCTACCTGTCCAGCTTAGCAGCTGACTCGTCCGGGGCCCACAGTGTGCACTCTCCAACGGTCTGAGGGACAATGGACTTGCCCCCCGTTAAAAAAGTTTGAGGACTCCTGCAGAGGGATGGGTTTGGAACAGATGTGGAAGGGCCTGGACTCCACACACAGAACCATGCCATGCCAAGAACGCCCTGTCCAGGCTGCCCTTCCTCCTCTGCGGTTCCTCAGGCTCCTCCTGCCTCCGGGCCTCTGCCTGGGATACCATCCAGCCCCACGCTCTGCACAACTGCCTCCTTGGCACCCTGCAGCTCTCGCTGTGAACCTTCCTTTCTTGGGATGGGAGAAACCTTCTTCTAGACACTCCACCTAAAGTTCCTACCATTTTCCTGCATGGCCTCTAACAAAAACAAATTTTAATTTTACATTGTTTACTTATTTATCTGTCTTCTCTTAGACTCTAGGTTCCTCAAAATCAGAGAAAACTTGTTTGACTCACGACTGCATCCCAGCATCTGACACGATGTCTGCTCACACAGGGCTGATTATCCACAAACACTGGTTGAATGAGTGAGCACAGACACAGATCAGAAGCTACCTCTTCTGCCAGGCCTTCCCTCCAGGTCTGGAGTAGGGGTCCCTTGGCTGTGTGTGTTGCTGTGGTGCCTGTGCTTGCCTGGTCATGGCACTTATTTCCTTGTGTGCTCTCACTCCTCCCCCTGTCCTAACCAAGAGCTCCCCAAAGCCCAGGACCACTGGAGTCTCCCCGTCCAGCAGGCTGCACAAATGTGAGCTGAACTGACACTTTGCCGCAATAGCAGGGATGTTCTCCTGGAGGCAGGAGGAGGCGGGGCACTTTCTGTGAGCTCTAAGCCCCCCTCCCCCATGCACAGGCAGAGGGGCCTGGATGAACCAGACTTCCTTGGGCATCCAGGGCTGGGTTCCTGCTCCGTGCCCCCTCCCTCAGTACCGTCCATGTGATGACATCAGGGAAGGAGGGTAGGCCCCTCCTGCTGGCTGCCAGCTCTGCTGTGGCATCCTGTGTGCCTCCCAGGCGCTCCGCTTTGCAAGCTGACTCTTACCCGGAGGCGAGTGCCTGTGCTCCTGCATGTGGATAATGAGGTTGTGGGCTGTGTAAAAAAGCAGAGCTCGGGCAGCCAAGAGGGGCCCCCCCACACCCCTCCTATTTCTTTCTCACCCAGGCGCCAGCCAGACTGCAGGGCTTCTCTCACGAAGGTGGCAGGATCGCACATTTGGTGGGTGTTTCACACGGGCAGTCTCAGCTGCTCCTCCTAACAAGCAGCCCTATGAGTAAAGAAGAGGGAGGGTAGGTGGTCAGACATGCAGGAAAGGGGAAGGGTGGACAGGTTGTGACTCTAAATATGGTAGTCAGGGTAAGCCTCATTAAGAAGATGATATTTGAAAAGAAATGTCAAGAAGTGAGGGGTATCTTAGTCCACTTTGTGCTGCTAATAGCTGAATGCCGCAGACTGGGTAACTTATAATAATGAACAGAAATTTTTTTGACTCATGCTTCTGTCAGCTGGGAAATCCAAGAGCATGGCACTGGCATCTGCCAAGGGCCTTAAGGCTACATCATCCTGTGGTGGAAGGCAAAAGGACAAGAGAACATGCATGAGAGAGAGAGAGAGAAAGGTCTGAACTCATCCTCTTATCAGAAACCCATGCCCACAGTAACTAACCCATTCTGGCAAGTACGGAATTAATGCATTATTGAGGACACAGCTCTCATAACCTGAATGGTCTAACATCTCAATGCTGTTGAATTGGGGATTAATTTTGCAACACATGAACTTTGGGGGACACATTAAAGCCAACCATAGCAAACGGTTAACCACATGTACGTGGAAGAACATTCTAGGAAGAAGGGAGAGTCAATGTAAAAATCCCCCAGGTGGGAGCTTCCTGGAGTTTTTGAAGAACAGCAAGGAAGCCAATGAAGTCAGAGTGGCATGTGGGCAAGGGTAGTAGGAGGTGATATCAGAGAGGAACATATGGGGGCACAGATCATGTAGGCCACTGAAGGACTTTGGCTTTGACTGAGTGAAACAGGGTCCACAGTAGGGCTTTTTTTTTTTTTTTTTAGTTTTTTATTTTTTATTTCAGCATATTATGGGGGTACAAATTTTAAGGTTTCAATAAATGCCCTTCCCCCCC
>VSMD01119751.1:0-17055 GCA_008750895.1 Mirza zaza | reverse complement strand
GTTGTAGCAGAGTAAGATGGACGGTAGCTTTGATTGTGATTGTGGTGAGCTGGAGCCACCTGATCACTAACAAAGGACATCTTCTGTTAACCAACAGCCGCCAGGGCTTCCTGTTGAAATATATAGCAACAAAGGAAGAGAAGAAGCAAAACGGAAATAGTGCTTACCAGCACCTTAGAATGATGCTGCTCAGGACCAGTCCAACACTGAATGTATCTGCACTGTGAGGAGAATGTTCATAGAAGCCTGTTGTGTGCATATTTATTCACATTTTTGTTAAATGTTAAATCGTTTAGCACAGTAAATCTGAGTGCATAGTATGTCATTTCATTCCGTTTGAGTTTCTTGAGTGTTTTCTTTAAATGTCTGCAGAGTTGCTGCCCCTTTCTTGAACTATGAGTACTGCAATCTTTTTAATTCTCAGTATGAGTAGAGCTTTTTGAGCTTTAAGGGGAACTCAACGGGCCTGGTTGGCGTATGCAATGAGCATCAAGAAACCATCTTGCTGTGGAAGCATAATTATTTTTCTTGTCCCTTTTTGAAAGATCTTTCCTTTTGATGCCAGTTTTCTTCCTTGTTTACCCAAGTTCAACAATTGGAAAGGAAAAGGCAATAGTAAGGTTTTCAAAATGGCAGAGAAATTTGAAAGTCTCATGAACATTCATGGTTTTGATCTGGGCTCTAGATATATGGACTTAAAACCATTGGGTTGTGGAGGCAATGGCTTGGTTTTTTCTGCTGTAGACAATGACTGTGACAAAAGAGTAGCCATCAAGAAAATTGTCCTAACTGACCCGCAGAGTGTCAAACATGCTCTGCGTGAAATCAAAATTATTAGAAGACTTGACCATGATAACATTGTGAAAGTGTTTGAAATTCTTGGTCCCAGTGGAAGCCAGTTAACAGACGATGTGGGCTCTCTTACGGAACTGAACAGTGTTTACATTGTTCAGGAGTACATGGAGACAGACTTGGCTAATGTGCTGGAGCAGGGCCCTTTACTGGAAGAGCATGCCAGGCTTTTCATGTATCAGCTGCTACGGGGGCTCAAGTATATTCACTCTGCAAACGTACTGCACAGAGATCTCAAACCAGCTAATCTTTTCATTAATACTGAAGACTTGGTGCTGAAGATAGGTGACTTTGGTCTTGCACGGATCATGGATCCTCATTATTCCCATAAGGTATGTGAAAAGGCAGCTAATACCTTTAAACTGGATGTACATAATCAGAAATAGGTACTTCCTATCTATGTCATATCAGAATTTTTAGTTAATCGTATTAAAGGGTACATAATGCCTTTTTTCTGATATGTGTCACCTTTCATTCATAATCTATGTTTGAGATGAAGGTGGAGTGGGAACCTAATTAAATACAAATTCCTAAAAGTATATGACTATATATTATAATGAAGTTCTGAAGTATATGGTTAGTCATTATAAATAAAATTCTCCCCTAGTTATTTGAAAGTAGATATATCATCTATTTGGGACAGAATTGTGGTCCTATTTGAAAGTAAGAGGGGATGCTATTTCAATTTTTAGGTGTTTTTGTTTTTTATTATTTTAAGAGGCAGGCTTGCTGTTGCCCAGGCTGGCCTCAGGCAATTCTTCCTCAGCCTTCCAAGTAGCTGGGACTATAGGTACATACTACTGTCCCCAGCTTAGGTCTTCTTTTGTCCCTTTGAATCTATACTATTGAGTTATGCTTTGTTAAACAAACCTAATTTGGTTTGAACCCTAAATTCACACAATTGACAGCGAGTATAGTCAAAAGGTTTTATACCAACTTTCTCTTAGATAGCAACTTGCCTTTGTACAAGAATTTAATAACACTTTTCAAGCTGAACCCTGGTCTTTTAGTTTTTAAATGAAATCTTATGGGGACCTTGATATTTAAAATAAAAAATTGGAGCTGCTTTGGTTGTGAAGAACCCCTGGAACCCCTGTGATGCCTGCTTGCTTTCCAAAGCACATGTCTAAAACAAATCTCCATTCATACATACCGTCTCACATTCAGGATATTTTTACTTAATTTTTTTTTTTTTTCCCCTGGGACTGTCTTGCTCTGTAGTCTCTGCTAAAGTGCAGTGGTGTCATCATAGCTCACAGCAACCTCAAACTCCCAGGCTCAAGCGATCCTCTTGCCTCAGCCTCCCAAGTAGCTGGGCTATAGGCTTCCACCACCATGCCTGGCTAATTTTTTCTATTTTTGGTAGAGATGGGGTCTCGGTCTTGCTCAGGCTGGTCTTGAACACCTGGCCTCAAGTGATCTTCCTGACTTGGCCTCCCAGAGTGCTAGGATTATAGGCATGAGCTGCTGCACCTGGCCTTAAAAATATTTTTAACATAGAAAATGAATACTAAGCTGAAATGCATAACCACGTCTTTTTTATGGGTGATAGTGAAGTATTGTGAATAGAACAGTGAACTAAGATAAGAGTTACACTGTCAAAAATTGACTTTCATTTGTATATCCAACATAGCTATATTACCTTAAGCAGATACCTTAATCTCTGAGTGTTATCATACCTGTAAAATGGAGTTAATATCTACCATCATAATTTCCCAAGGTGGTTCTGTGGATGTAATAAGGATATATATATGTGTGTGTGTGTGTGTGTATTTTCATCAAATGCTTTATAAATACAAAGCAGTAGAATAGATCGATTATGAATAGGGTATATAGTAGAGTCATATCCCCTGGATTGTCAGTAAGGAGGTTGGCACTGGTTTATAAGTAGCACCTCTGACTTGAAGCATATCTGCTCCTTAATTATCTTAGGACTTGGAATGAAAAATAGCTCATCTTCTGAAAATGTGTGGCCTAGAGTTAGCACTATAACTGATTGGAGTTGTATATTATAAATTCTTATATTTTGGTCAGCAGACTTCCTGTGAACATCATCTAGATGGCTTATCCCAGGGGGAGTTTAACTCCAGCCTCAAAAGTACAAGAACCTTGAAAATAGGCTTAGAAATCAACAGTCTCATTGTAGGATTTAACAGTTGTTGTTCTGGATTTTTGTTTGTTTTTTTAAGATCAAGGATTCTTTAGTGAATTAAGTTTTATGTACTGTTCTTTAGCAAAAGTAAAAACAATGTTTGTTTTTGTTTTAGGGTCATCTTTCTGAAGGATTGGTTACTAAATGGTACAGATCTCCACGTCTTTTACTTTCTCCTAATAATTATACTAAAGCCATCGACATGTGGGCTGCAGGCTGCATCTTTGCTGAAATGCTGACTGGTAAAACTCTTTTTGCAGGTTAGTATTATGTGGGGAAAAAAATTATCCCAAAGAGAAATAATTTTGCATACATCTATGAAGCAAGATCTTAATAAGATTTAAAACAATGTAGGATGGTCAGGAATATTAAAATGAAAAGGTAAAATGGTATTTTTATTCAAAAAGTAAGAAAACTTATTTACAGATTGATTAAATTGATCATAAATTACTAGAACTTTTTCTTTTATAGATACTGTCTTATTTTGTGGATCCATAATACTTGATAATCTGTTAAATGATACCTGAGTTTCATAATTCTGTGTTTGTCACTGCCTGGTGAAATTTTTTTTTAGCTATTGTGGAAAATCCTACAAATTTTTCTCAGTCGTCCTTCCCACCATTGTCCCTGTTGCCTGACTGCTGTGACCTTTCAGAAATAACCAAACAAGTAGTTTTTTGTTAAGTTTGGTGCTATGAAGGTGTCTAAAGAAGTGTGAGACAGAGAATGTTGTCAAAATGAGGTGAATAATCCATGAAAAATGTCATATATCGTAAGGCAAAGTATGAGTTTGTATAAAATTATTTAGCACAGACTGTAAGAGCTGTAAACTTAGGCTACATCAGGGATAGCTAGAATGGAAGGCATAATGGAGTCAAAATTTTTCACTATATAGGATGAGTGAGGAATTTTGATTGGAGAAGGAGAAAATATGTTACCTGTTTAAGGGTACCCATTTAAATAAAGGCATAAGCCTGTTACATTTCTGAATCAGTGAGAAAAGTTCAATGAAAACAAGGTGTCAAATAATGAAGATATTTATGACTAGTTAAAATGGGGCCAGAATACTTAGAAAGTCTCTTAGAAAGCAGGGAGAGGACTTTCCATTTGGAAGACTAGGAAATAATAGGGTAACTGTAGATTTTTTTTTTTTAGTCTTCTGACATTACTTTTTTTCTCCAGAAAAGTATGGCCCTCCCACCATTCTCAGATTATGCTAAGAGCAGAAGGAAGGGATTCAGGCAGAATCTGTTTATAAAAGAAAGATTAGGGTGCATAGGAGAGCATTGTTGGACAGTGTGCATAAATGCCCTTAAGTATGTTTTTAATGCCAATACTTGTTACATTTATTATAGTTTCTGTGAGTCAAAATTTGGAAGTGGCTTAGCTGGATGGGTGGTTCTAGCTCAGATTTTCTCAGTCAAGATGTTGATCAGGGCTGTAGTCACCTGAAGGCTCAACTGGGGCAGGAGGATCCACTTCTGGATAGTAACCAAGTCCTGTACGTAAGCTAAGAGGCCTCAGTTCTTCACCATGTGGGCTTCTCCATAGGATTGCTTGAGTGTCTTCACAATATGGCAGCTGCCTTTTTCTAGAAAGGACAAAACAAAGATCTAAAAGAGAACAAGGAAAGAAAGCGAATATAATTCACATACCATATAATTCATCCCTTTAAAGTGTATAGTTCAATATTTTTTGGTGTATTTACAGGGTTAACCATTACCGCAATCTAGTTTTTTTTTTCCTCCTAAAAGATCCCTGTAACTATTAGCAGTCACTTCCCATTTCCCCCTTTCCCTAACAACCACTAATCTACTTGGCGAGTTTGCCTATTCTGGACATCTCTTGTAAATGGAATCATGGCCTTTGGGACAGACTTCTTTCACATAGCAGTATTTGGGGGTTCATATTGTGGCATACATATATTAGTACTTTTTTATGGCCAAATAGTATTCCACTGTATGGATATACAACATGTTATTTATCTATTCATCAGTTGATGGACATTTGGGTTTCTACTTTTTGACCGTCATGAATAATGCTGCTTATGAATATTTTATGTACAAGTTTTTGCTTGAACATATTTTCAGTTCTCTTAGGTTATATATATGTAGAAATGAGGATTGCTGGGTCATGTGGTAACTATGTTTAACTTTTTGAAGAACAGTTTTCCAAAGCAGTGGTACTGTTTTACATTCCCACCAGCAATATATGAGGGTTCCAGTTTCTCCACATTCTCACCAACACTTATTCAAAATGTCTTTTTAAGTATCACCATCCTGGTGGGTATGTAGTAGTATCTCATTTTGTTGGTTAGCATTTCCCTAGAACTAATAATGTTGAACATCTTTTTATGTGCTTATTGGCCATTTTTATATCTTTGTAGAATATCCAGAGCCTTTGCCCAATTTTTAAGTGGGTTATTTGTCTTTCTATTAAGTTGTAAAAGTTCTTTATATAATTCTAAATACAAATCCCTTATCAAGATATGATTTACATGAATTTTCTCCCATCCTGCAGTTGTGTTTTCCTTTCTTGATGTCTTTTGGAAAAGATTTTAATTCTGTTGAAGTCCAGTTTATCTTTATTATTTTGTCACTTTTGCATTTGGCATCGTATCTAGAAACTATTGCCTAACCTAAGGTCATGGGTATTTATTCCTGTGTTTAGAGTATTATAGTAATAGTATTAACTTTTACATTTAGAGCTATCATTTTATGTTAATTTTTGTGTATGATAGGGGTCCAACTTCATTATTTTGCATTATGGATAACCAGTTGTCTACCATTTGTTGAAAAGATTCTTTCCTCATTGAATTTTCTTGACAAAAATCAGTCGATCATAAATGCAAAATACCATTTTGTAACTTAGTCTGAGAAGTTATATGCTGTCACTTCAGCTTTATTTTGTAGTGTTAGAAGTGACCAAGGGGAGGGGAATTGGATTCTACCCTTTGTAAGGAGGAGTATCAAAGAATTTGTGGACATATTTTAAAGCTACCACAATAATGAATCAGAAAAGCAAAAATTTAAGTCTACATAATTTAAAATCATTAGGTCATGCTCCAAGTCATAGAAATGGGGAGTCAGTACCTACTGCTGCATTGATTATACAGAGGTACTTAATGTATTTTAAAATATGCACATGGCACATTGTGAAACATTTTTCCGGTATGATAAGTAGATTTTTAAAAAAACCTAAGTAGCATAATTTTATCTTAAACCCATATAAACTTTAAACATGTAATTAATAGGAATTGTTTGTGAAATGATTTGAAAGATCTAGGTTGTCCTTCTTGTTACTAGATGCCTTATTAGTGTCTTGATGAACCATTCAATAAAAGCAGCGTGAAGGGAGATCTAAGCGATTATTAGGTATAAGTTGTAAATGGACAGAGCAACGAAAGGCAAGGACTAAAGCATTCATTGGAAACTGGTGTATTTTTAACCTATAGGGAACGGCCTAGTCTTACTTTGTTGGGCATCCCTGTTGTCACTGCGGTGCTCCTATCCCAGGTCAGAACTTTGCTCTAGCACTTTTTTCTCTTGTGTCTTCATTTTATCCCTTCTATTAATAGATTTTTATCAGTATTCAAACATTGATATGTTTCCAATCTTACAAAATAAAACTCTCTCTGGACCCCACATCCTTTCAACTACTGCACATATTCCTGGACTCTGAAAGTCAGGCTCCTCAAAAGAAGTGTGCATTCTTAATGCTTCTACTTCCATTGTCTCCAGTCAGGCTTTGTACTCTACCAAAAAACTGCTCTTGTCAAGATCACCAGTCATCTTCATAATGCTGACTCCCTGATCAATTCTAAGTCCTCATTTTGAGCCATCTCCATTTATCTTTGCCTCCCTCTTAGAGTACTTCTTCATCCTTCTGTACACCACTGTCTTGAATTCTTCTCTATCCTCAGTGACCCTTTTTCCAGCCTTCTTTCCCATTTCTTCCCTTTACTCTTGTGTCATTTGGTCCTTGGACTCTTTTCTAGCTTCGCTTACTCGTAACCTGGGTAATCTCATTCTTTCTCATTCCTTTAAATACTATCTATATCTGATCTTAACTCTTAATATCTCCACTTGGATATCTAATAACATCTCAAATTTAACCTATCCAGAACTGAGCCCCTGCTATTTCTCCCTCATAGTCTTCCTCATCTTAAACCAGCATCTCCATTTTTCAGTTGCTCTGGCAAAAATCTTGTCATCTTTCACTGCTGTTGTAAGTGGGTTCCTCCTTCAAAATATATCAAGACTCTAGCTGCTTGTTATTATCTCTGTTACTACCCTGTTTCCCCAGTCCAGTCAGCCATTATATGTCTTCTGTTCTAATGCAGGACCTTCTAACTGACTTTCCTGCTTCAGTATTTGCTCTCTGTAGGTTAGTTACCACATAGCAGCCAGAGTAGTCCTGTTAAAACATTAGTCAGATCATGTCATATCTCTACTCAAACTGTGTAATGGCTTCCCATCAAACCTCAGGGTAAAGTGAGCCCTTGTGTGTTCTGGTACCACTCTGACTACTCGTCTGATTGCTGTTTCTTGGATGTACCACACCCATTCTCTCCTTTGGGCCTTTTCCTAGACCTCCTTTCTCCCCTCTGAATGTTTGGTGTATTCCAAATATTCGTAAGCTTCTTAGTGAGGCCTTCCTTGGTCATTCTTTATAAATTAGCGACCCTATTCCTCCTAACAGTGCTGTCTATCCTCCTTACCTTACTCTATTTTTCTTCATGGCATTTATCACCATTAGATATACTATTTGTTTACAGAATTATCCACCTTTGTCCACAAGATTGTAAACTCCATAAAGGCAGGGACTTGGTCTGTTTTGTACCACAGCTGTATTCCTGCTCATTCATAGGAACTCAAAAATTTGAATGTTGAATGAATTTCTAGAAATAAGGGAAATGGAATGTTTAACAGGTTTAGCATAAAATATCCCCTTTTCTTTAAAATGCTAACTGAGCCCTAAAACCTAACTATAAAACTTCTTTTACAAATCTAGTCCTAGAGATGTTAAGCATTGTCTCCAAAGTTATGGCCAGTTAGAGGCAGTTCTCTATGGAAACAAAGTAGCTAAAACTAAATAACGTCAGGCGGGGCGCGATCGCTCACACCTGTAATCCTAGCTCTCTGGGAGGCCGGGGCAGGCGGATTGCCCGAGGTCAGGAGTTCGAAACCAGCCTGAGCAAGAGTGAGACCCCGTCTCTACTATAAATAGAAACAAATTAATTGGCCAACTAATATATATAGAAAAAATTACCCAGGCATGGCGGCACATGCCTGTAGTCCCAGCTACTTGGGAGGCTGAGGCAGCAGGATTGCTTGAGCCCAGGAGTCTGAGGTTGCTGTGAGCTAGGCTGACGCCATGGCACTCACTCTAACCTGGGCAACAAAGCGAGACTCTGTCTCAGAAAAAAAAACAAACAACTCAATACGTCAGTGAACAGACATTGAAATAGATATGCTTTTAAGTAGATTGATGATATTCAAAGCAATGAAACCTATTGATTAATGATTCAATTGAAACTACTTTACTCTCACTGGACATTATAGTATTTGTTATTTTAGTATGTTTATTGCCAAATAAGTAAATATTGAGGAATGTGTTTATGTTGTATTTGGTGTTTTTTTAAATCTCAGGTGCACATGAACTTGAACAGATGCAGCTGATTTTAGAATCTATACCTGTTGTACATGAGGAAGATCGTCAGGAGCTTCTCAGTGTAATTCCAGTTTACATTAGAAATGACATGACTGAGCCACACAAACCTTTAACTCAGCTGCTTCCAGGAATTAGTCGAGAAGGTATTGTGACTGAAGTAACCATTATGTTAATTACCTGTGTGTGTAGGAAAGCTTTAGCTTTTTATCTTTCAATATGTGGCTTTCTCCCCAATAACCTTTAGACACTTCAACTTACTTTTTTGGGGGTCCTGGTACTTAGACTGTTCCTTTGAATAATTTTCCAGATTTCAGAAAGTGTGCCCCTCTCTCTCCTGGTTCTAATGAACCCTTTTCTAGCTTTTGCCTCTGATTACCTGCTATAGGTAAGCATGTTGAGTTACTAGCTGTCACTAAGCTGGAGCAGAGTTCTATGAGCATTAGATAAATATGGATATTAATATGAATATGATTTAAATGTGAAGGAAAATTTGGGGGAAGGAAAGATCTTAAGGGCAAGGAAGAAATAGAGGAAAGAGTAAAACTCAAGCAAATGTGGTGTGTGAGACTATATATTATGAGCATTATGTCTGGGCGTGGTTGCTCACGCCCATAATCCTAAGCACTCTGGGAGGCCGAGGAAGGTCAGGAGTTTGAAAGCAGCAAGTGAGACCCCGTCTCTACTAAAAAAAAAAAATTAGCCGGGCATGGTGGCGCATGCCTGTAGTCCCGGCTACTCAGGAGGCTGAGGCAGCAGGATTGCTTGAGCCCAGGAGTTTGATGTTGCTGTGAGCTAGGCTGACACCTGGGCAACAAAGTGAGACTTTTTTTTTTTTTGAGACAGTATTAGATCCTAAATGTAAGAGCTTGTACAAGCTTGCAAGTAGGAGGAGCTTAGAAAGAATTAAAACTTCTTGACCACTAAAGCAGTTACTTTCATGTCTTTAAGATTTATTAGTATAAGTTAGATATAGGACGGTCCATTTTTAAGAATTGTATTATACTGTATTAAGATACAGCAAGGTCAGAATTAATCATTCTCTTGTCAATCTAAAAAGATGGGACTAGTTTAGAAACTTTCTCTTAATTATACATCCATTATTTATATCACCTGCTTTGATCATTATAACAAAGTGTTTTAAAAAGTAGCAAGTATTTTGAAAATAGGCACTGAACGGCAAAACCATGGTGTTTTTTTCCCTTCAAATATACTTCTAATTCCTATAAATGCCTAAATGAAAAGGAAGCTGCTGTATTTAATTTCAGCAGATTTCTTTTTCAGTAGTTTCACATTCCTAACTAGTTTGAGTCTATTTTCACAATTGCATTCCATTGCTCTCTTGCTCCTAACCTTGGAGCCACTGTCATGACATCCCTGTTGGTAAGTTAACAGCAGTCACATATCACATTTGATTATGCCTTAGAGTCATCTGTGGGAGCTCTTTCAAAATGCAGACTATTAAGTCAGAGGTGGGTGTCTGCATTTTTAAAATCCTCTATAGAGGTTTGATTCCTCAGGGATAATCTGGTTCTGCTTCAGTGTCATTGTCACTATTATTATATCTTACCAAAAGGACATTGCTTTTGAAGCATTTGTAATCTTGCTAAATAATGCTATTGAATCTTCCCTTGCGTATACTCAATAGGGTAGAGAAGTATGTCTCACCCAGCTTGGAACCAAACTGAGTATTTGGCCAATAGCTGGGATTTGTTCATGTCATTCTTTGATAATGGAGTCATTAAATTAACTACTGAGCAAGGATCCTTGGTGGTCACATGAAGTACAAAACAGTGTGTGTAAAGTTCTTAACCACTTTGGTACGGGCGTCGACTTTAGCTGTGATACGACTTTTCTATTTTTTCATTTATCAAAATAAAATTGTGAACATTTAAAAATAACGTAATGAAAACATATATATATGTTACCTATTCTGATTTACATTACAAGTAAAGCTGCCTATAAAGTAAAACAAGCTTTCCTCATCACACAAGAGCAAAACGGATTCGTCATCAATGCACAGCACAGACTGTCGTGCGGGCTGTGGGCAAGGTTTTGTGGCCGGTGAGCGCTGTACCAAAGTGGTTGAGACTAAAGATTTATTAATGCTCTACACCATTTCTTAACATCAGGGTTTTATTTGGGGCAAAGCACATCTAGCCAAGTGTGATGGCATGAGTGTGTAGTCAGGAGGATCACTTGAGCCCAGGAGCTGGAGGTTGTAGTGAGCTACAATTGCACTCTAACCCTGAGCCAGACCCTGTGTCAAAGACACATATATGGTTAGCCATAAGACATTGCTGTTATGTGGCTGATAAAAACAGCAGTTTCATATGGTTTAACTTAATTTATCCCTTTTCTTTATAACTGGCCACAATAATGAGATTGGGGTACATTTCAACTATTTACTATGTTAACTGAAGAAATGTTTTTTCTGCCTGCTCTGTAAATCAGCTTCCCTTTTGACTGTATACTTTTCCCGTTATGAGTTAGTGGACCCTCTTAGTACTATTAATATGCTGTCTTCCTGTGTTTAATATGATAATCACTTGACTCACCATTTAAGTAATAAGACCAACATTTTCAGTTTTTCTTCTCTCAAAAACTTCCCCTTCCTTCTGCAGCACTGGATTTCCTGGAACAAATTTTGACGTTTAGCCCCATGGATCGGTTGACAGCAGAAGAAGCACTCTCCCATCCTTACATGAGCATATATTCTTTTCCAATGGATGAACCAATTTCAAGTCATCCTTTTCATATTGAAGATGAAGTTGATGATATTTTACTTATGGATGAAACTCACAGTCATATTTATAACTGGGAAAGGTAAACTGATCCTAAATTAGAAATATAACATTTATTGAATTTTCAGTGAACCATAATGCAATGAATTTTATTTTAAAATTATGTATAATGCAGAAGTCTTAAAAACTTAGTGTGTAGTAGAAACCGTTATCTTTAGCCTTTATGTAATTTAAATACTTACCAAAATAGTTATTGGTGAGGAGATATAGGAAAAGGCATATTTAGTTAATAAAATGATAAGGTCCTTTAAATTTGAAGGTTGGAAATCTGAACCATTTAAAATTTAAGATGTTGGATCATAAGACTCAATCTTATCCAATAACATATCTCCACTGCATCTGTTATGCCCTATGACGGAAATTATTATTTTTTTCTTGAGACAGAGTCTCACTTTGTTGCCCAGGCTAGAGTGAGTGACGTGGCGTCAGCCTAGCTCACAGCAACCTCAATCTCCTGGGCTCAAGCGATCCTACTGCCTCCCGAGTAGCTGGGACTAGCCGGGCATGGTGGCGCATGCCTGTAATTTTTTCTATATATATTAGTTGGCCGATTAATTTCTTTCCATTTTTACAGTAGAGACGGGGTCTCACTCAGGCTGGTTTTGAACTACTGACCTCGAGCAATCCGCCCGCCTCAGCCTCCCGGAGTGCTAGGATTACAGGCGTGAGCCACCGCGCCCAGCCGGAAATTATTTTTAACTCATGATATTTATAATATTTGAATCTGTTTAATACTTAACACAGGTTCAGTAAAAGACTTTTCTAGTGTAAACATGAAACACTAAAATGAAAGAATTTCTTCCCTCAGCCTTTTTAGAATTTCTGCTTCAAAGTAGGGTAGTAGCTTATAATAATCAATATTTAAAGTCTTCAGGTGTATGACTATTACAAAAAGTCTTTTGATGTATGACTATTATTAGTTTTGAGAGCCATTAATAATACTCTTTAAGATTGTATATATTTCTGTATTTAAAAAGAAATGTTTGTTATTAGAGGTATTTGTACATTTATACACATCAGCTAACCACTTTTTCCTCCATGTGTCTGCCCCCTATATAGTTATTTTCACACATACCCAAACATCTTCCAACCTGACATTTTCTGTTACCTCCTCCCCCAACAATTTCGTGTCTCTCAATCTTTCTCTACTTGGACATGGTGTAGTAGTCACCTTGCTCTGGTAGATTGTGAATAGAAAGTGCTAGTGAATGGAGTATCCTCTTACCAATGTATTCTAGCAAACCTTTTCTCCTAGTTTGCCTTACTACGAGTAGAGTGAAAATTTATAAGGTACCTGATTGAGATCTGCATTTTGTGGCCATAAATTGTTTTTTGTCTGTGTAAAATACCAGCCACCCAGATATTTATCAGTTGCTTGTGGTAGATGAAAAAGAAAGTGGAGGCCGGGCGCTGTGGCTCACGCCTGTAATCCTAGCACTCTGAGAGGCCGAGGCGGGTGGATTGCTCGAGGTCAGGAGTTCGAAACCAGCCTGAGCGAGACCCCATCTCTACTATAAATAGAAAGATATTAATTGGCCAACTAATACATATAGAAACAATTGGCCGGGCATGGTGGCGCATGCCTGTAGTCCCAGCTACTCGGGAGGCTGAGGCAGGAGGATTGCTTGAGCCCAGGAGTTTGAGGTTGCTGTGAGCTAGGCTGATGCCACGGCACTCACTCTAGCCTGGGACGACAAAGGAAACTCTGTCTCGAAAAAAAAAAAAGTGGAAATAAGGGAGAAATAATTGGTCTTATTTAAGATTGGAAGACTCAGTTTTTCAGTAGGGCAGGCAAGGCTTGTGGCTTACTGTTGTCCCCTCATAGACCTAGCACAGTGCTGTCACATAAAAATTTGAAAATGACATGAAGTAACACTAATGTGTTAATTTTTTTTTTTTTTAGGTACCATGATTGTCAATTTTCAGAGCATGATTGGCCTATACATAACAACTTTGATACTGATGAAGTTCAGCGTGACCCAAGAGCTCTGTCTGACGTCACTGATGAAGAAGAAGTACAAGTTGATCCTCGAAAATATTTGGACGGAGATCGTGAAAAGTATCTGGAGGATCCTGCTTTTGATACCAATTACTCTACTGAGCCTTGCTGGCAGTACCCAGATCATCACGAAAACAAATATTGTGATCTGGAGTGTAGCCATACTTGTAACTACAAAACGAGGTCATCATCATATTTAGATAACTTAGTTTGGAGAGAGAGTGAAGTTAACCATTACTATGAACCCAAGCTTATTATAGATCTTTCCAATTGGAAAGAACAAAGTAAAGAAAAATCTGATAAGAAAGGCAAGTCAAAATGTGAAAGGAATGGATTGGTTAAAGCCCAGATAGCTCTAGAGGAAGCATCACAGCAGCTGGCTGAAAAAGAAAGGGAAAAGAATCAGGGATTTGATTTTGATTCCTTTATCGCAGGAACTATTCAACTTAGTTCACAACACGAGCCTACTGATGTTGTTGATAAATTAAATGACTTGAATAGCTCAGTGTCCCAACTAGAATTGAAAAGTTTGATATCAAAGTCAGTAAGTCGAGAAAAAGAGGAAAAAGGTATGGCAAATCTGGCTCAATTAGAAGCCTTGTACCAGTCTTCTTGGGATAGCCAGTTTGTGAGTGGTGGGGAGGACTGTTTTCTCATAAGTCAGTTTTGTTGTGAGGTAAGGAAGGATGAACAAATTGAGAAGGAAAACACTTACACCAGTTACTTGGACAAGTTCTTTAGCAAGAAAGAAGATACTGAAATGCTAGAAACTGAGCCAGTAGAGGATGGGAAGCTTGGAGAGAGAGGAAATGAGGAAGGATTTCTAAACAACAGTGGGGAGTTCCTCTTTAACAAGCAGCTTGAATCCATAGGCATCCCACAGTTTCACAGTCCAGTTGGGTCGCCACTTAAGTCCATACAGGCCACATTAACACCTTCTGCCATGAAATCTTCCCCTCAAATTCCTCATAAAACATACAGCAGCATTCTGAAACATCTGAACTAAAACACTCAGCAGACATTTCTCTTTGTGTTCTTTATGAAATGTGTTTTGTCTTTTTTTATTACTAGTGTTTAAAGTCATTTTTTTTTTTACTTGAATCAGATGGTGTCATTTAGTAAGAATTTTATTAGTTTTCGGTTTTTAAAATCCAGACCTTTTTTTTTTTCCTACATATGAGAGAGTTTTCATTTTAACTGGCATGTCGTTTGCACACAAAAATAAAGAACAAAATAATGCAATGCAGGAGGAGACAAAAGAAATGCACTAAGACAAGTAGAAACATTCTCTCATAGAACAGTGATCTGTTTTACAGGAAACTAATCTTGCCTTGAAATTTACACAGTGAGACTGTACATAATTGCATGAAAATATCTATTTTTTTCCTAAAACATTTTTCATTCATGAGTATTTTCAAGTTTTTCATACTGTACACATTTCTTAAAACACATGATACCAGCAACTGAAAATGAATGCCGAATTTGGTACACATGTGTTATCTACCTCAAGGTAACAAAAGTATGTGGCAAAACATATACCACCCATAGTGCTTCACAATATGCACTTCTATTTAGCCAGCGTTTATTGTAGTAAACTATTCTTAAGACTCATTCACCATTTATAAATGTTCTGGTATGCATTCTTTATAGTGAAGTGTTAATACATCACATCTTATTTATTTTAGCAAATCAGTATATTTTCTGTATTTAAAAGTTAGTTTTTAAAATTTATTTGCAAATACACTTTTTCCATTTGGCACTATGGTTTGTTGCCTACCTAGCTGAATATATGTCAGCTTATCCTAAGGCTGTCCACGTACTTAATTTACATACGTGTTCATTTTAAGTGCTCACTGTGTATAGGAATTTGTATTTTGGAGGTGCTTGATCTATCTACAAAGAAAAATTAGGAATTACTTTATTATAAAATGCTCCTAGAAGTCTTAATTGTGTTTATTTTTAAAAAAACTGTTAGACTTGTGTGCATGGAAGTAATTAAGGTACATCATTATTGTAGTTTAAAAGTTGTACATGATAAGATATTTTGTTTTTACTGTATGTTTTTACTGAATGATCTATTCCCCATCCCAAGGCAAGCATGAATAAAATTAGGTTAAATGTAGCATGTGGCATCACAGTCTCTTAGAATTTGTTTCATCTATTTTATTTTATTGAATATGTCTGTATCTTTGGTTTATCCTGTTTGAAGAAAAAAAAATAAAATATGGCCAGCAAATATGGCTCCTGTTTCTCTCTTTGGGTAATAAAAATTATCTGCTAGAAGGAAAGTTACTACCAGAATCTTTAGTTCCACTTTTCAGCATCTTTGAATTGTGGCTATGTTTCCTCACAAAAATCTTCTGCAAAAAATAATTTTATATAAAATAAAAAAGATTTAAGATTTTAAAATATAAAAATCTTCTGACATAAACCTTCATACATTAAAATGGAATGTTTTACACATTTCAAAATGATTACATAAAATGTGAAAGCTTTAAATGTATTTGTTCTTACAATACACCTTTTGTTTGCTCAAGAACTTGCCCTATTCTCCTATCTGAATATCAAACCATTCTCTAGCCTTTTCTGTTCTTTCATTCTTGTTTTGTATAACATCAATTCTATTAATAGTATCTGGCCTTCTTCCTTCCCGGTGACTGATTTCCCATTGATTTCATCTGGATTCAAAGTTTTTAAAAAAATGCAGATATTTTCTGGATGAATACTGTCATGTGTTATGAATTTAAACATTCAAAAGGGCAAGCTCTGAAGTGCAGTCATGAGAAAATTTGTGGAGAGGAGAGATTGGAAAAAACAGGACACTTGTAGTCAGAGCTGGGCAGGGTGCAGAATGCAGAGACTGAGTATTGCAAGAGTGTCAGACATAGAAGGCAAAGGAATAATATGATGCTTGCTAATCTAAATTCATTCTGAGAATCATAATTAGCTTTGAATAAAAAATGCTGTTGCACCTGAGGGAGGCCTAGAACCTGTTTGCTTACTGGGAAACTTGCTCCTGGACTTAATCTACATTCATTACTGTCACTTTGACAGTTTTTTTGGCTACATGCATAACGGTCTGACTGCAGTTGACTATGTTTTGACTTTTTAAAGCCATCAAAGAAGATAGAACGTAAGTAACTTTGAAACTCTTGATACAAAATATGCCTGCTTCAGGGGGACCCAGGCTGGGTATTAAGTTGTACAGTCAATTTCCAACAAATGCTGAGCCTACCATTTATATTCCCCCTTTTACAATCAAAATGTTTACAGGGTAATGAAGATTAATGTATCTTTTAAAGAAATGTTAGTGTTTGGGGTTTTAGAAAGATGACTTGGCGATTAGAATGTAAGAATGGTAACAGGCAGAAGACATTGGCTCTGCTTATTGGCAATGAACTGCCAACACCAAGGTTGCATCTAGATTGGTCAAAAAACAAAACTTAACCATCTTAGGCCGGGCGCGGTGGCTCAAGCCTGTAATCCTAGCTCTCTGGGAGGCCGAGGTGGGCGGATCATTTGAGCTCAGGAGTTCGAGACCAGCCTGAGCAAGAGCGAGACCCCATCTCTACTATAAA
>VSMD01119750.1:0-50138 GCA_008750895.1 Mirza zaza | reverse complement strand
ACCATGCCCGGCTAATTTTTTTTTTATATATATATTAGTTGGCCAATTAATTTCTTTCTATTTTTATAGTAGAGATGGGGTCTCGCTCAGGCTGGTTTTGAACTCCTGACCTTGAGCAATCCGCCCGCCTCGGCCTCCCAGAGTGCTAGGATTACAGGCGTGAGCCACAGCGCCCGGCCTTTTTTTTTTTTTTTGAGACAGAGTCTTACTCTGTTGCCCGGGCTGAGTGCTGTGGTGTTAGCTTAGCTCACAGCAACCTCAAACTCCTAGGCTCAAGCAATCCTTCTGCCTCAGCCTCCCGAGTAGCTGGGATTACAGGCATGAATCACCATGCCCGGCTAATTTTTTCTATATATTTTTAGTTGGCCAATTAATTTCTTTCTATTTTTAGTAGAGATGGGGTCTCGATCCTGCTCAGGCTGGTTTTGAATTCCTGACCTTGAGAGATCTGCCTGCCTTGGCCTCCCAGAGTGCTAGGATTACAGGCGTGAGCCACCTCGCCTGGCTGTCAATTACATTTTAAAGCTGCAGACATCAAAGTATTTTTGCTAGGATCCCAAGAGCGAATACACTTCTTGTTAGAACAGCAGGCTATGGAAATGTATGTAGAGCACGTAAAAGACCATGGCACTGCCCCCACTCTAAGGTTCCTACACCATCCACCTGCAAATAATGGTGGCACTCAAGCCCCTGAGTTGGGGGAGAAGAATCAGTCTGGACCTTGTGAGGTCGCTAATCCTCTTTGGAGACTAATTCTAAATTTAAACTTTGAGCAGTCAGGCTAGCACCTGAGGTTAATTGGCCCCAATAAGACGGGTGGTGGTGGTGCTGCGTGTGTGTTTTAATACACATATACAAAATAATTTCTTTTAAAGGACCCCTGGATACTAAGTCACTAAAATGAAAACTCTTAGTTATAAACCTATAAGGTGGATTTATATTTCTTTCAGGTGGTAAAAATTACAGAAAAGTTAATGCATTCTGATTAATCCATTTAGCATTTGGAAGAAAAAACCCAAACCCACTATGGGCTCATGGTTAAACCTAAAGTAAAAAGTTGTCATTACTTTACCTTGTGCAGCAATGAATTTGTTCTTTTCTTGGTAGCCCTGGGGTGAGGGGAGAAAAACAAAGTGAAAATCAAAAATGGATATAAATGGATATGAATGAAATTCTCCAGTCTGACTCCCAACCAGTTAACAAAGCCTCCCTTGTGAAAAAGTGCAGGCACTTAACAAAGATTTCTAGTTTAGAAATTCCCAAGGGATTAGCTTTGGAGCTAGGAATTGAAGACTACAAAACTCAAATGGCCTAGGTCGTCTTCTCAAAGTGAATTATTAATAAATACTGATATAAGAATATCCAAATACCAACTCCTAGACTAGACCATGTTTCTGATGCTGTATCAGCAGCTAACAATGTAGGTTTCAGTAGGTAAGAACCCTCCAGGCAGAGGTATATGTGGCGATTCCAGGGGATGAAGATTGACCTTCTGTCGGAAGGACAAAAGGTTATTTTCTTGAGGATGCTTTACCCAGATGCAAACACTTTCTGGGAATAGCCTGTGGGTATGGTAGAACAGCTCCCAGTGTTTGACAAGAGGCTTCTTCAGAGGCAGTGAGAGACAAGAAGCAGAGGAGCTGGGGGTGCCACTCAACAGATAAGGAGCCTCTGAAAAACTAACATCTGGCAGTAACTTTCTTTCTCAGTCTTTACCATTCTAGTTATCTCTCTTTTCATCCTCACTGTTTAAATGTAATGTTCACTTGAGAAGTCCTCGGTAAGTGAAAATCATTTAAGGATTGTGTATCACTCTCTGCCCCACTCAGACAGCAATGAGATGGGCAACGTGAGAACCAGCTTCATCTATGGGACGTCACATCACACCAAGATGACAATGTGACATACAGAGCTTCAAGGCAGTGACCAAATAAAGGAAAGAGCCTAAATCTGAGAAGCAATTTCTTATTTTAGTTCAAACAAGGGCAGGGAAGAGTGGTTTCCCAACATATAATAGAAGGAGAAAGCTTTAGGCCTCAGAGATGGACCTGTTCAGAGTCAGCAACAGAAAACCTGCTAAAATTTTTAGTGAAAAGAGGAATTTAAGTTTTAGCAAATGTTTTTAAGTAATTACAGGATGGAAACTGAGACAGTCTTAATTCAGGATGCTGAATTCTGCTTATAGACTAAACTTGTAATTAATACTGAGAAGCTCTTAAGAGTACGTTAAGTACATCATATTCCTGCTCCATGAAAGATCACTGCTAAATTCTCCTCAAAGCACGTGGGCCCTGAACAGCCTGAAAGCTGTTGAAAGCTCTTGGAAGGCCCAGCCCCAAAGTGCTTCCTGCTCCATCTTTACCAGGAGTGGGCCATAAGCCCTCATGAAAGCACGCCTATATAGTGATGTGGCAGCACTGCTTAACCAATACAGTGTCACGAGGTCTTCCTTGTGTTATGTTCCAGGGAAAGATGAAATGTGGTTCCCTGGCTTCTAAGATGTCTCTGGATTCTGAAAGCTGAATCCCAGCTGGCTGCAGGCAGTAGTCACATTCCTACCAGTAAAAAGAAACACTTCTGAAAACCCCAGGCCGGGTGTGGTGGCTCACACCTGTAATCCTAGCACTCTGGGAGGCCGAGGGTGTAGGATCACTTGAGCTCAGGAGTTTGAGACCAGCCTGAGTAAGAGTGAGACCCCATCTTTATTTTTTTAAAAAAAGACCCTATATGCTCTGAGTCATCTAACAATGAATTGAGGAAAGTTGTTCTTCCTAAGACTTTAGGCTGCAAGCCCACCTGCCATCTGTGCCACTGCCTCTGTTCTGTCTCCTGTGACCAGTAGGTTAGCTAACATTTGTATTCTTCAAACTACAGACTCCATTTCCCTCTGCTTGTCACCACCGCTCCACGGTGCCTGTTACCAATTCCCTTTAAGATCTATGTGTGATCTTCGTTCTCTGTATAAAAAGGACTTGGTAAGTGGTTGCTAGAGGTAGGAATGGGAATAAACTGTATAGAGACATGAAGGTTCTTGTTGGGGTAAGCAACATGCTCTAAAACTAAAGGAAAAATAGCTCAAGAGTACAAGGTTCCTTTTTTGAGGGGATGAAATGTTTTAAAATTGACTGGTGATGGCTGCATATACCTATAAATATACTAAAAACCACCGAACTGTAAACTTTGGGAGAAATGTATGGTATGTGAATTTTATCTCAATAAGGTTGTTAGAAAATGTTCTAAAACAATTATGGCGGCCGGGCGCGGTGGCTCAAGCCTGTAATCCTAGCTCTCTGGGAGGCCGAGGTGGGCGGATCTTTTGAGCTCAGGAGTTTGAGACCAGTCTGAGCAAGAGCGAGACCCCATCTCTACTATAAAAATAGAAAGAAATTAATTGGCCAACTAATATATATAGAAAAAATTAGCCGGGCATGGTGGCACATGCCTGTAGTCCCAGCTACTTGGGAGGCTGAGGCAGCAGGACTGCTTGAGCCCAGGAGTTTGAGGTTGCTGTGAGCTAGGCTGACGCCACGGCACTCACTCTAGCCTGGGCAATAAAGTGAGACTCTGTCTCAAAAAAAAAAATAAAAAATAAAAAAAAAAAAATAAAACAATTATGGTGATGGCTGCATAACTCGGTAAATTTACTATAAATCGTTGAATGCTACATTTAAAATGGGTGAATTTTATGTTATATAAATTATACCTCAATAAAGTTAGGGGAAAAAAGGATAAGTGTAACTAGCAGGTCGAGAGAGGCTCAACAAATGGTCTCTGAATTTGCTTCAGCAAAGGACATTGTTTACCCTACACACCAAGGTCCAAAGAACACCTGTTCCCTCCTTCCCACTGGATCTTCAACATGCACTTAGCCCTGTTGGTCACCAAACCCTTCCTCCACACTGTACTCTCTGCTTTTTCACATGGTCTCCTCTCAGTCTCCTTCTGTCTCATCCATGGGTACTTCCTGTTCAGTATGCCTAGCAGTGGCTGTGGGTCCCAGGACCCTGCTCTTGGCCTACTCTTCTCTAATGACTCCAAGTCCATGGCTTTGGCATATCTCCTCTGAGCTCCAGATCAATATGACCAGCTGTATGCTGGATACAACCATGTGGATATCACCCTATACTCTCTTGCATATACAATCAATCACGAATTCCTGCTAAATTCTACCTCCAAAGTGGTTTTTACTTTGTTACATCCTCTTCAACAGGCCTTCATCATCTGTGACCTGCTATCATAATAGTCCCCAATTGGCCCTCCTAAATACATGTTGCACACAGTGACCTGAGTGATCAATACGCAAATGTGGCCACAATACTCCTCATCTTTAACACTTTTTTTTTTCTTTAACACTTTTTGATGGTACCCCTAGAGAATTAATCAAAGCCCCTTAGCTGAAATGAAAGCTGTCAGACACTATAAGGTGGCTCACTCAGGACTCACTCCTACCCCCTTCTAAGCTTGACTTTCTTACTATAGAGGCTGGGAAACTAAAAGCTAAATTTCCTAGACTCCTTTGCAGCTCAGTTCTTCACAAGATCTAGCTTCTACCTATCACAGCTCCCACACAAGACTTGGGGCAGAAGTGAGCAATGTGAGATGGCAATTGTGCTAGAAACCTAGTCTTTGGGCAAGCATGGTAGCAGAAGTATCCAGTTTCTTTTGTAGCACCTGTTAGGTTTCACTGTGACAGTCATATAATGTAGTTGCATACATCGATAGCTGCTCTGTTCCCTGCTAAGCAGCACCTACGCTTGGTTCACTGCCACTTCCACAGGCTTTGTAAGCTACCCAGCATCTTATAATAAATCCCTTTCTGCTTAAAAGAGTGGAAAAAAGTAGACTCCGGTCTGCAACCAAGAATCCCGATGGACACACATGACATTCAATGCCTTCCAAGATCAAGTCTCATCTCCCACCTTATAACCTAAGACTGATGTTTCTAGTCTGTGATTTTGCTTATGATTCTCCTTTGCTTTGAAGTTTCTGCCCATCTTTCTTGTCCTGAACTCTGATTCACCCTTCAATATTGAGCTCTACTAGATTACCAGGTTGGGATGAATGTTTTTTCTCTGAACTCCACAGAAGCTGGCCACCTCCTTTGCACATGTAGCACATTACAAGAAATGATCTACCTATCTGGGTGTTATACCAGGGACCACATCTTATCTTTGTAACCTTTAAGCCTACCCACAGTGTGGGGCACACAGCAGGTACTTAAAAAGTGTTGGCTGAATTTAACAAACTGTGAAGTCTAAGTCTTCTTTAATCCCTGCCTCCTAACTCACAGTTAACCATAGTTTTTTTCCTGCTTTTCTATATTCACTGAGTTCATAAGGCTCTCAATTTAACTCTTCTCACCTAAACTCTCATTCCAGCTATTAATAACTCTCTAATAACCATCAAAGCATTATAAGATGCCCTACTGTGAGCTCCAACTAAGCATGGTCAAGGGAGAAGGTCTGTTTTTTTTTTCTATTGTGGTATTACCACAAATAGACCCCCTTCATACCTGCTTACCAGCCTTAACATCCAACTAATTTTTGACTGTTTTCACCTTCAATGTGGGAAGGGGGCTGGGCGCAGTGGCTTGCGCCTATAATCCTAGCACTTTGGGAGGCTAAGGCAGGAGAAGCACTCGAGGCCAAGAGTTCGAGACCAGTCTGAACAACATATCGAGACCATGATTCTACAAAAACTAGAAAAATTTGCCAGGCGCAGTAACACACGCCTGTAGTCCTGGCTACTCAGGAAGCTGAGGCAGGAGGATCGCTTGAGTCCAGGAGTTCAAGGATGCAGTAAGCTATGATGATGCCACTGCACTCTATCAAAGGCAACAAAGCAAGACCCTGTCTCATCAAAACAAAACAAAACAATGTAGGAGAGGGCTAAATTGGTTACAGTGGCAGATGCTGCTGGTTACTAACTCAAAAGCCATTCTTCCCTTTTCTTCCTTGCCCTCAGAACCGTAATTTTGTTTGGACATTAATCTGCCATTGGCTTGGAAGGTGACCATTCCTCAGCCTCAGATGGATAAATCATGATAATAATTTTCAATGCCCTTGCCAGAGGCTGGAGAGCGGACATGAGCATGTGATCCAGTCCTAGCCTGTTGGCCCTGAGGGACAGTATGCTGGAGAGGCTTCTCTGAAAGGTATTGCTTCCTAATAAAGACAAAAGCATAAACAGAAATGTGCTGTGTTTACAAGGAATGCTTAGGACTGCTGCAGCCATCCTGTGACCATGAGACACTGCTGACAGGCTGAGGACATCTGAATAGAAAGATGGAAGCACCTGGGTTCTTAAGGATGTCACTGAGCCATGGAATTAGGCAACCATAAACTGGTCTACAGCTGCATCCATATTAATGAGAAAAATAAATGTTATAATCTAGAAAACTTTTAGTTGAGTATTTTTATCTGTAGCTAGACACATTCTACCTGATATTACTACATTCTTTTCCATAATATTAAAGTCAACCTGTTTCACCCAACATTTTCATCATCATCTCTGATGTAAGTCCTAGGAATTCCAGCTGATTACTAGCCTCTCCATTTTCCTCACCTACTGCAGCAATTATTTATCTAATCAGGGTCCTTTTTCTTCCAACTACAAACATGTGACTGTCACTGTTAAATATATGTACAAGAATTTCAACAAGTCTACTCTAGTGTGAATGTCTGGACATGAGGCATTTCTGAAGTCCATCTAATAGCCTATTGTTTGGCCATAACCTCCTGTTCTTCCATTTTTCACCTTTTTGTGCGTTGCTCTTTCAACCTTCTCAATAGCTCCAATTCCTTGATCCCACCACTTTTTCCTAGTATACTGGTTCATTCTTAACACTTCTTTTTTCTACTGAACCCGAAGACCTTGGCTGACTACTTGAAGCATAATTGATCTTCCCTAGCTCTTTTGTCTGAGTACCACATGCTCTCTGCATTTATCACCAATTCCAGGGTACAGCTGGAGAAAAATCACACAACTGAAGCCTCATCCGCCAATGACTTCCCGTGGTAGGTAGACAGGCCCTCTGTGCAGCTAGACATGCCCTGTTCTTTCCTCCTCAATATCCTTTGTCAGGGATCTCAGAAGCTATTACAAACTTTCACTACGCTCACGTCAGTCTCACCTCCTCCTTTCAGCAGATAACCATGATTTTACTTCATGGAGAAAACAGAGTTTTTTCAACTTGCTTTACCAACACCTACAAATCATTTCTATCTCTTCTATCCCCTCCTTTACCATTTATCTCAGGAAAAAATGCCCCATCCTACATTCAGACTAACCTCTCCATCAGTGTTTTGTTTTGGTTTTTGTGTACGTGTGTATAGTAAAATATAACATAAAATTTACAATTTTAGACATTTTTTTTCTTTTTTTTGGAGACAAGGTCTCTGTCACTTGGGCTAGAGTGCAGTGGTGTCACCATAGCTCACTAAAGACTCAAACACTTGGGTTTAAATGATCCTCCTGCCTTAGCCTCCTGAGTAGCTGGGACTACATGCATCATGATGCCCGACTAATTTTTCTATTTTTAGTAGAGACAGGGTCTCACTCTTGCTCAGGCTGGTCTTGAATTCCTGGCCTCAAGTGATCCTTTTGCCTCAGCCTCACAGAGTGCTAGGATTACAGGTGTGCAACTAATTTTTCTATTTTTAGTAGAGACAGGGTCTCACTCTTGCTCAGGCTGGTCTTGAATTCCTGGCCTCAAGTGATCCTTTTGCCTCGGCCTCACAGAGTGCTAGGATTACAGGTGTGAGCCATTGTGCCCAGCCAATTTTAAGTATACAGTTCTATAGCATTAGGTACATTCACACTGTTGTGCAACCATTACCACCATCTCCAGAACTTTTTCATCTTCCCCAAGTGAAACTCTGTACCTAATAAATACTAATTCCTCATATTCCTCCTGGTTCGAGGCAACCACTATTCTGCTTTCTGTCTCTATGAATTTGACTACTCTATATATGCATATATACTCTATATTCTATGTGTAGAATCATACAATATTTGTCTTTTTGTGACTGGTTTATTTCGTTTAGCATAATGTCTTCAAGGTTCATCTATGCTGTGCCATGTGTCACAACTTCCTTCCTTTTAAAGGCTGAATAACATTCCATTGTATGTATATACCACATTTTATTTATCTATTCATCTGTCAATGGACACTTGGGTTGCTTCGACCTTTTGTGAATAATTCTGCTATAAAAACGTGTGTCTCCAAAAAAAAAAAAAAGAAACCCTCCCAGTGTCAGCTCTTCCCTCAGCCCTTGGTTCATAGTAGATATGACCTGTTCATGTATGTGTGCAGTGTGTGTGTGTGTGTGTATTTCCTGCCCCTCATTCCCCTTCATGCTCAGCCAGGCTAATTTTTGTATTTTTTATAGAGACAGGGTCTTGCTATGTTGCATGCTGGTCTTGAACTCTTGGCTTCAAGCTATCCTCCTGCTGTGGCATCCCAAAATGCTAGAATTTACAAGCATGAGCCACTACGCCCAGCCTTTTTGGTTGGAGATGAGGTCTTTTCTTTTTTTTTTGAGACAGAGTCTCACTCTGTTGCACAGGCTAGAGTGCTATGGTGTCAGCCTAGCTCACAGCAACCTCAAACTCCAGGACTCAAGCGATCCCTCTGCCTCAGCCTCCGAAGTAGCGGGGACTACAGGCACACGCCACCATGCCCGGCTAATTTTATATATATATATATATATATATTTTTAGTTGTCCAGCTAATTTCTTTCTAGTTTTTTAGTAGAGATGGGGTCTCGCTCTTGCTTAGGCTGGTCTTGAACTCCTAAGCTCAAATGATCTGCCCGCCCGCCTCAGCCTACCAGAGTGCTAGGATTACAGGCGTGAGCCACTGCACCTGGCTGAGATGAGGTCTTGCTGTATCATCCAGGCTGGGCTTGAACTCTTGGCTCAAGTGATCTTCCTGCCATTGCTTCCCGAGTAGCAGGGTTCACAGGCATGAGCCACTGTACCTGGCTTATTTTTACTATTGAGTGCAAGGCTTGCTTTTGTTTATAGTTATTTGAATCAGCTCAGTAAAGGATCCACTGACTCGTACAGAAAAATACATATTTAGATTCAGATTTCTATATGGGAAACCTCTGCGAATGATGACAGGGTAAAAATCAGATTCCTCAAGGAAAACATGAAATGACAAATATTCCCCCTAATGCACAGCTGGGAAGCAGCCAACAGATGGCAGTCAGGAGTCATTCAGGGAGGATAACGAGAAAAGCAACAGTTCCTTACGTTGATGAATGAGGCATTGATGTAATCAGAATCTGGAACCCCTTCAACTGGTGTCAGGTGGACTCTAGAGTGGTCATCTAGGAAAAAAACCCAAGAATTAATATTTCAATAAAATCAAATTTTATTACTCACTCTTCCTGATGCAACCAGGATAGCTGAGACATCTGTGCCTATGTGTACAGAGACACACATGTATAAAGATATCATACTCCAACACTATTTGTAACAGCAAAGATTTGGAATACCTCAGCTATAATTAGGAGACTAGTTAAATACAGATATATCCACAATATGGAATACTAAGCAGTTGATAAAAAAGGAAAGTGTTTCTTTTTTTTTCTTTTCTTGAGACAGAGCCTCACTCTGTTGCCCGGGCTAGAGTGTCATGGCGTCGGCCTAGCTCACAGCAACCTCAAACTCCTGGGCTCAGGAGATCCTCCTGCCTCAGCCTCCTGAGTAGCTGGGACTACAGGCATGCGCCACCATGCCTGGCTAATTTTTTCTATATATTTTTTAGTTGGCCAATTAATTTCTTTCTATTTTTTGTAGAGATGGGGTCTCGCTCTTGCTCAGGCTGGTTCTGAACTCCTAACCTTGAGCAATCCACCTGCCTTGGCCTCCCAGAGTGCTAGGATTACAGGCGTGAGCCATTGCGCTCGGCCTAGGAAAGTGTTTCTTGACAGATGAACTGATTATACTCTTAAAAAAGTCAGAAGATGTATATCATATATTTAAAAAAATATGTAATATATTCACCCCCACCAATACACATGTACACAAATAAGATGACAAAAGTATCTGTACATGCCTAACGTAGCGATCTCTACAATTTTTTTAGTACTATACCCCACCAATAAAAATCTGAGTGGCATCTCTGATATATGTTCATTTATTGGTAAATTATGCACATGTACTAATGTATTATGTACCCCAAAATATAAAATTTTTTAAAAGATGAATAAAAAAATTAAATATAAAAATAAAAGGAAGTTTAAACATCTTCCTCTCACATCCTACTAAATTATGCATATTCCACTCTGGAGACCGCTGGCCTAGAAAAATGTCTGTAGGTTATAGATCAACTGATCAGCAATGGCTAACTTGGGAAAGAGGTTATAAAGAGAACTCTGTATTGGAATTTCTTTCAATGAGCACTACAAAAAACCACCACCACCATCACCACAACCTGCTTCCTGACTGGAGCTGTTCTCTCTGGCCTACCAGAAACTTTAGGCCTGGCACAAAAATCCTGGTCAACCACTTAATTGACTCTGTGAGCATATAGGGTCAACCTGGGAACTATAAAGGCCCTTTCAGCCCAAAGCCTTAACCCCACTGTTATTACCAACCACAAGATTCTTTCTATCCTCAGAAAATCTGGCAAGAGATGTAGTTTCGGGTTACATCCCAAGAACACTACAAACACTCACAAGGCAAGATGTTTACATATCGATTTTTTTCCTTGTTTTCCTCCTTGGAGGCAGCTTCACAGGTGGCCTGGATAGGACAAGCAGGGAGAGCCTGAAAGATTAAAAGAAATTAGAAGAGTTATTAGCAAGGATAGAAATAAAACATGCAAACTGTTGCACCAAACCCTGCCCCGGCAGCAAATTCTACCTTTTCTTGGGGGGATCAACACGGACCCAGGTGAATACTTGCAGCCTAACATAGAGAATGGACTTCTCCCCTAAATAGCCACAAGCTCCTTAGAGTTAAACAAGAATCCCCAGGAGGCAGAATGCCTTTCCTGTGACAATAAGCGCAGCCTGCTATTTTTATGATTACTATGTGGTTAGGGACCTGTTACAACGCTGGGTCAAAATGGACCACCCATGTAAATAAATCAGTGTGGGGACATAACTGAAGGAATGAGCCATTTATCTTCATGCTAACCACTCCACAAAGATGATGTACATCTCAGAGTGAACCAGACAGGAGGGCTCTGGATGGTCAGCTGAATTGGGTTTTTCCTAGGGATCTGACAAGGGGGCATGGCACCCCACGCTCTAGCATCATGTGGCAAACAAAGCAAGGACTGGTGGGTGAATAGGAGGGCATTCACATGGATGCAACAGTTTGGAAGAAGATCTGGGTGAAGTGACATTAAATTTGTAGCACTTTAGAACAAAAGTAAATTAGTGCAGGGAGGTATGTGGACAAGCATAAAATGGTTTGACACGAGATAGTCTGGGTTGAATGAACTAGGGCAAATCTGTTATCTCATGTGTGGCACAGAATAAACACTCAACAAACACATTTTATGAGAGTAGAAATCTAAGTTTTTTCATTTGAGCTGTTCTCCTCTTACATGTTCCATATATTCAAAACTGAGAAAATAAAAAGGAAAACATTTTAAAATTCCAACATTTATTCCAAATACCTGATTTGGAAATATGTTTTATGAGCCTTAAAAATATTTATACTTTTTGACCTAGCAACTCCACTTCTGAGAATCTACCCTAAGGAAATAAAAATCTCCATGTTCAAATTAATTATTTCATCATTATGTAGAATGACCCAAAACTGAGAACAACCTTAGTATTCAGCAGTAGGGTAACAGTTAAGTAAATTACAGTTTATGTATTACTTTTCACTCATTCTCTTAACAAATACATATTGTGTACCTATTAGGCACCAGGGTAGGTATAGAGCAAAGAGTGGTGAATCAAACATATACATAGTTCCTGCCCTCATGGACAACACAAACTTGTGGATGAAAAGCAGACATTAAACAAATAAAACAAATAAATACATAATTATGTATCACAATATATGCAATGAAAGAACAGAATGCTACTAGAGATGAAGTATCAGAAAGGGCCAAATTTAGATGAAGCGTAGGTCTCTATGAGGAAGGATGAGTGTGGAAGACAGTATAGATAACAGATAACAGCATCTGTGATAATCCAGAGGCAGCAGGTGGCTTGGCTGTATAAGAAACCACAAGGTTAGTGAGGGTACCATGCAGAAGGTGAGGCTGATAGGGATGGCAGAAGGAAGTGGGAGGAAATGAGCTTGGGAAGGTCAGATCATTCATTTCCATGTAGGTCCTTGAAAAGAGAGATTGGATTTATTTTTAAGTGCATGAAGAAACCAGTGAAATTTTTTCTTTCTTTGTTTTCTGAGGTAGAGTCTCTGTTGCCTTGGCTGGAATACAATGGCATCATCATAGCTCATGGCAACCTCCAATCCTGGGCTCAAGTGATCCTCCTACCTCAGCCTCCCGAATAGCTGGAACTACAGGCGCGCACCACCATGCTTGGCTAATTTTTTCCTGTTTTTCAGTAGAGACAGGGTCTCACTCTTCCTTGGGCTGGTCTCGGACTCCTGAGCTCAAGCCATCCTCCTGCCTCAGCCTCCCAGAGTGCTAGGGTTACAGGCGTGAGCTACTATGCCTGGCTGGAAACCACTGAAGTTTTAAATGTGAGATCCATTTTACATATTAAAGAATCACTCTGGTTACTATGTGGAAAATGGACTAGAGGTAGGCAAGAACAGAAGCATGAAGTGGAAACATGAAAAGATGATGATATAAGGAAATGGATGTATTTGAGATATACTCTGGAATTAGAATTACTAAATTTGCAGATGGGATGAAGGGAAGGTGGATTGGGGAGAGAATGAGACAGGAATGAATAATGACTCTCGGGTTTCTGGCTTTGAAAGTTAAAAAAAGTTCCCAAAAAGATTAAATAAAGGAAATACCAGCCCAAAATGAACCAATATTGCCAGATGGAAGCAAGAGTTTTAAGAAGGAAACAAATATATTTCCTGGGAACCAGCATAAAGTGCTAGGAGAAAATAAAGTGAGACTCAAAGATAAGGGGAATCAGGGTCTTATAGTCCATCTGCCCTCACCTACTCAAGACATTTTCCTTTCAGAGTTAAAACCCTGGGAGTTCTGCATGTGATTTCACTAAGAACGGCAACTCCCTTTTAATTCACTATGCTATGAATGCATAAAGGGGAGAAAAAGAGTTTCCTGGGCTGGGCTCTTGCACATAGAACAGAGATCATACTTAAGAATGGAATTTCTCAATTCACCCACAGTTTGCCTTCTCTTCCCTCACACAGGATAGATTTCCACAGGTTCCCCCCAACTCTAGTACAGGGCAGAATGAGACACCAGGTTTTTAAGTCCTTGTGACTAATCCAGAGGCACTACTTTTCCTGTATATCCTTTCTCTAAAATGAAGTAGAACGGAAATCATGACAAGACAACTGAAAACAGTCTTTAATACAGCAAGGTTGAGAATTACAAAGACTGCCAGATAATAGTCCTATCAGCATGCCTAGCTCCCTCAGTCATAATAAAGAAAAACTTAGGTTTCTGGGTGAGGTAAAGCTCTTAAAAGGAAAGTTAGAAACAGAGCCATTGTCTTACAAGAGGAAAAAAGGGGCTTGCCCTGAGGAACATAGGGCTAGATGCAGAAGTTCAGAATGAAGAACCTATGTCCGAGATGAAAACAAGGGGAACCCCAGTGTTTGGTTTCTACTCTGAAACACAGCTCACAGAGCTAGAAAGGAGCAGCTGGGCCAGAAGCCTAAAAGATGTTAAACTCTCTAGGAACACTAGGTGGCATCAAAGACCATTTCATCTCGCTTAAGTCTTAACAGGAACTCATTTTTTAAAATACACCAGTTTTTAAACAGTATCTTTCAAATTTGTTCACACTTATTTTAAAAAAAGTATCTGTCATTCAGTTTAACTTAGAAGTTCTCTTTGGGCCCCGACTCCTCATATCCTCTTCCTTCCCTTCTCACAGGTAAACTTGTATCCCATATATTCTATATTCTTAAAGAATGTATTACTATTGCTCAGTCTATTTTTTGATAAAAATGGAATTGTGATCAAGTGGCGATTCATCTAGGTTGTTCACTCACTTCAGCTACTTTAAGATTGTGTCAAAATTTACTTATCCATTCTACTACTGATGAATGTTTGGGTTGTTTACAGCTAATGGTCTGGCTCTGAGCACAAATTTGTGTGTGTTTCTCCTGCACACATTCAAGAATTTCAGGTATGAGTATTTAACATTACCAGATAAGGCCAAATTGTTTTTCAAAGCAGTTGTACCAATTTATACTTCCACCAGCGACATACAGTGTTCCAGCTGTTTTGTATCCTCATTGATATTTGATATTGTCAGGCTTTACATGTATTAAATATAGTTTTAATTTACATTTCTCTGCTTATCAATGAGATTTATCATCTTCCCACACTTTTCCCATCACAAGGCTTTCCTCTACTGTGAAGTAACTAGTTGAGTGTTTTCCCCATTGTTCTACTGGATTGCTTGTTTATTTTTTTTATTAATTTGCATTTGTATATTCTGGATACTTGTCCTTTATCAGTTATCCATGTTACAAATATCTTTTACCAAGTGTATGGCCTACCCTTGTATTTTCTTTATGATTATCTATTTATGAACAGAATCTTTGCATTTTCTTGTAGTCAAATTCATCAATATAAGTCTTAAGAAATCCTTTCCTACTATGAGATCGTAAGTATATTTTACTACATTATTGTCTCTACATTTTATCATTTTGTCCTTTAAATTTCAGTGTTTACAACAATTGGAATTGATTTGTGTTTGGTATGAGACAGGCATTCAATTTGATTTATTCCCACAGGGTTACCCAATGGTCCCAAGCACTATTTGTTGCAAAGACCATCCTTTCCCCACCCAAACTGCAACAGCAATTCTGTCATAAATAGGTTTCCACTTAACACATGGATCTGCTTCTGGGTTCTCTATTTTATCCCACTGGCCGATGTGTCTATCCCAGAGCCAATACAAAACTGTCTTAATTACTAAAATTTTATAATCTCTTTATATCTGGTAAGGCCGGTCTCCTCACCTTGTTCTTCTTCTTCAGGAATGTCTTGGCTATTCTTGATCTTTTCTCCTCCATATAAATTTTAGAATCAGCTTGTCAAGTTCCACAAAAAACCTGTTGGGATTTTTATTGGAATTGCATTGAATCTATATATCAGTTTGGGGAGAATTGACATCTTTACAATATTGAGCCTACTAATCCCTTGATCCTATCTCTTCACTAATTTAAACTGTTTTCCTTTAAGGTGTTCAAGCATCTGTATAATTTTCTCTAAATATTTTGTACATTATCCCTAGGTACTTTATGTTTTATATATATTTTATATAAATGGCATCTTTTAAAAGATATTATTAGATTTTCCATTTGTGGCCTATGTATAGAAATGCATTAATTTTTATGCTGCCTTTGTATCTAGCAACCTTGCTAAAATAACTTTTTAATTCTAATAATTTATCTGATGAGTCTTTGGATTTTTCTAAAGACAATATACTCCTCCAAGAAAAATTCCTATTTTGTCTTTTCCTTTGCAAGCCTCATACCTTTTATTTCTTTCATTGACTGACCGTGCTGCCTAGATCTCCAGTACAGGACTGAATCTCATTCACTTTTAACACTTGAATCCCCTTTCAATACTCTCACCTAATAGTCACCAGTGGTTGAAACACTGCAGAGATGGGAAATTTACTACTTTCCAAGGTAATTCTTGGAAGAGTTCTGTTTAAAAGGAACCAACATCCAGATACACAAGTTCTTTTGCATTTTCCTTGTACTAAGTAGTGTGAAACACAGATGTTAGCTGGTACCCTCTCTGCTTCTTGCAAAGCCTGAACCCCCAACTCTCTGGACTGTGGAATTTCAAAGCCCTTGCCACAGTTCCTGCTGAACCACATAGGACTTTGGCTCTGATTCATTTATTTTGAGACAATTCATCAATGTAGAGGTTCTTTCAACTCTGCCTCAATTCAGATGCCACACTCAGTCCTATCATCAGATTACTTACACACAAACACTCTCTCTCTCTCTCTTCTTCACTGGGCTTAACTGTGTTATTAAAGATGTGATGTCCTGAGGAAGGAGGTCACATCTTACAATGTACAGATTCTGACTGTTTCACTGGCTCCATCTTTTCCTATTTTTCCTTCTCCTATCCCCTTCTTCTCAGGAGCTAACCAAAAAGATTTTTTTTTAATTTTTAAACCTTGAGCATGCTTTAGGGACCTCAATGAGTGGGTTTTCCAAGTGTTTCATTTAAATAAATTCAATGACTCCTCCAAAGACAAATACTGGTAGGTAAAAAAGTTCCAGCTTGTAACTAGGATGAAAACCATAGCCTGGAATTTCTGATTATGGTGGGCAGTCGTAGAAATGGCACAGGGTCTCCTTTCAGCCAAACAAAGTCAAACATCTGAGAACAGTTGTCATATCCTATGCCTACTGTTCCTTCAGGTGTCATCCCCATGGTCCAGTTTCTCTCCAGAACATCCCATTTGGTGATATCCCTTTTCACAGCGAACTGACCAGAAAATTCCTGGCACAGTTCAAACTAGGGATAGTAGCTTCTTTATTCTAGATGCCACATATCCATTACAGCATATTAAGGTCCATTAGCTTGTTTCCCATATTAAAAAGAAAGCTCTGCTTTAAAAAATATTATTTAAAAAAATGCTTGTTGTAAAACAAAGTCAAATAATTCAGCAGAAAGCAGGAGGTTTCCTATCTCTCCTATCTTCCAATACCTTTGTAGGAAGCCACTGTTAACAGTTCATAGTATTCTTCCAGACTTAAAGTATTAACACACCCAAACACACAGATACACATAGATATTTTTAAAAATAAAAATGTGAGGCCAGGCGCGGTGGCTCAAGCCTGTAATCCTAGCTCTCTGGGAGGCCGAGGTGGGCGGATCATTTGAGCTCAGGAGTTCGAGACCAGCCTGAGCAAGAGCGAGACCCCATCTCTACTATAAATGGAAAGAAATTAATTGGCTAATATATATAGAAAAAAAAATTAGCCGGGCATGGTGGCGCATGCCTGTAGTCCCAGTTGCTTGGGAAGCTGAGGCAGCAGGATTGCTTGAGCCCAGGAGTTTGAGGTTGCTGTGAGCTAGGCTGACGCCCCGGCACTCACTCTAGACTGGGCAATAAAGTGAGACTCTGTCTCAAAAAAAAAATAAAAAAATAAAAAAAAATAAAAATGTGATTATACCATGTATTCTGCTATGTATTTTCTAACATAACAATATGATTGGGAGATCCATGTGAACATATTTCTTTTAATGACAGTATAGGATTTCATAATGGATATAAGAAATCATTTAGCTATTCTATTTGATAGATATTTGCTTTTTATTTTCTTTGCTATTATAAATGCTATAATGAAAAAGACCCTTATACAAATATGCGCTTGTGCACCAGGGTTTTTCTGTTTAACATAGAGTCCCAAAAGCTAGGTCAGATAGTGTAAGCACTTAGATTTTGATTAATATTGCCAAATCATCCTTCCAATGCTATACCAATTTTAACTCCCCCCACTTGTGTATAAGAGTATTTGTTTCCCATATTTTTGCCCACATTTGATATTAATCTTTTAAAATTTTCAAATCTGATAGGTCCAAAAGAATGGTTAGCTTTAATATATACTTCCCTGATTACTATATACATCGATCTTCTTTTCTATGTTTATGAACCATTTGTATTTCTTCTGTAAGTTGCCAATTTTTCTACTGAATTGTTTACCTTTTCCTCACAGGTTTTTATAGAAGCTCTTTAAATGGTATAGAAAACTCCTTGTTTACCTGTGGCAAATATGTTCTCTCCTTTGGCCACTTTTTAATGGCATTATTTGTCATAGAGGTGTTTAACATTTTAATATATTTATTATCTACAAATCTTTTCCATTCTGGTGTGTGAATCTTATAGTTAGTTTAGAAAGGCCTTCCCCAAATGATGACTATAAAAACATTATTCTACGATAGTAGACACAAATTGCTGTGTTTTCCCTATGTGCTATTTCTCTTCTTCCCTTCCAGGGATAATTGATCCAAGCATAGTCATACCTGACTCACACTTGGGCCAATCAGATTCTCTTTCTCAGGATTTTGAAAACTAGGTGCTTCCCTAGGACCACCTGGGTGCTTCCCCAGAGCCACCAAGGTAGTACCTGCTCTGCCCAAGGCCTGGAACTGCAACTCATCTTTTGATTCTCTAGTATATTCCTGAATTGATAATTCTGTTTGTTTTTTGCTTAATTTAGCTGAGTTGACTTCTCGTTTTTAACTTTAATGACTTAGCAGTTAGTATCAGAGTGGGCTGTAGCTGGGAAACTGTTGGGGGAAATGTGGGTGATGTGTGCTTATTACTGGGTTCAGATGGAAGGAAAGAGACTGTCAACCAATGTCCAGGAGGGGGAAAAGCAAGCCACTCAGTTCACAGCTGTACAACTCTACTTCATTTAATACTTAACGATTACCTGGGATGTATTCTAGCTAGTGGTGAAGGGATACGAGTGTCCCAATTAAAAGGAGATGAGAGGCCAGGCGCGGTGGCTCAAGCCTGTAATCCTAGCTCTCTGGGAGGCCGAGGTGGGCGGATCATTTGAGCTCAGGAGTTCGAGACCAGGCTGAGAGCGAGACCCCATCTCTACTATAAATAGAAAGAAATTAATTGGCCAACTAATATATATAGAAAAAATGAGCTGGGCATGGTGGCACATGCCTGTAGTCCCAGCTACTTGGGAGGCTGAGGCAGCAGGATTGCTCGAGCCCAGGAGTTTGAGGTTGCTGTGAGCTAGGCTGACGCCATGGCACTCACTCTAGCCTGGGCAACAAAGTGAGACTCTGTCTCAAAAAAAATAAAAAAATAAAAAAAATAAAAGGAGATGAGAAATGTTGAAACCAAGAATTACTTCTGACAATATTAAGTAACAAACAAGAAAAAGCCCAGCTCCAACATCAAATGTTCACCTCCAAATGATAGCATAAAACTCAGGGCTTTTCTATAAATGTATTTTGCTAAACCAACTGTTACAATTTCAGGATTTTGCTGGTTACTGAATTTTAATGCCAACAGAATTCACCAACTTTCCTGGGGTGTTCATGTGAAAGATAAGGTGTTAAGTGAGACAACTGAAATAATTATGAAAGGAAACAGAGTACTTGGCAATAGCTAACTTCCAAAAATCTCTATTATGCTCTCTAACGCATCTTGCTTTCATGATGAAAACTGCCCCACAACCCAGGTCTCATTGCTTATGGATAATCAGGATATAAGCATTACACAATCTGGAGAGCAAAATACATAAATAAAGTAGAAAAGCAGAGCTAATAAATACCTAGAAGAAATTATAGGAATTCACTCAGTTGCATAATTAAAAATTATAAGAATAGTCATTGATATAGATATAGGGGATGTCAAACCAAAGAGGAGAGAGGATAACTTTTGGATGAGGCCAAATTTCTGGTTGGTATGGTCAAATGAACTTGTGAAGGTAGCATAACAGTTCAGGCACTGGCCACAACTCTAAGGCTGAGTTAGGGTGGCTAGTAGAAACCTGGACTGAATGCTGGATTCAGCGAGGTGATAATGAAAAGCCAGAAAATCTCGGTATAACTAGAGGAGATCAGAGTGGTACATGGGCTCTAAAGGCTCAACCTTTCTACTGATATCTTCAGTATGTCCTTCAGGGAATCCACAACATGTGCTTTGCTGGAGGGTGTGCAAAGTGCTGGTGAGGAAAGTGCTAGAATCTTTCAGAAGTGCTTTTCTGGCTGTCCTCTCCACACTGAGACGCTAGTAAAGGGCCTGGCTTCAAAATGGGTTCTTGATCTTAGAGGGTTGGAAGGCGTGTCAGAGGCCACTGGCACTAGGGCTCAGAAGTTTATGGTTGCGAGTCATTCACTGTGAAGCTCCCAATAATGAAAATGGAAGGCAGCTAGCCCAGGTCAGTTTAGGGAGCCTGCTAAAGACCACATGCTAGAGAAGCAGCCCTCTCATCCAGCTCCTGGGCCTGGCCATTTCACAGACCCAGACCCTTTAATAAGGGAGAGGAAAGGCACCACCAAGGGAGAACCCTGCCATAGCACGCCAACACTCATATATAACCACGAACCTCCCTCTTCGCCTTTCCCTGAGAATCTATAGCTATTTGTCATGGTAACTGCAAACTGAGTAAAAGGAAATGCATCTTTTGGGGTCTACTGGGTTCCAGCCTTGAGCTAACTAATTCCTGGAATCCCAGAATGTCACCATGATATGCTAATTACAATGCAGCCTTTGCAGGTCAGGTGGTGGAAGGAGTTTTGGCCCAAACTGGGCTTCACATTAGGAGCTACCTATTAAGTGGCAGAACAGCCACACTGATTCTCTAACCAATTAGATAGGGACCATTACAGAAAGAGCAAATGCAAGCTCCCAGAGCAGTGATCTTTCTTTACCGAAAGTCTAAGTCCCTCGGTGAACTGCATAATCTTAAGTGCTACAGACAACTTTAAAAGCTGCAAGATAATGATGAGATAATCCATTTACATCTCTGAGTTTAGTGATGGCATGGAGTGAGTGTTCAGTAACTACTAGTATTAGCTATTCTGTTGTTTCATATTACCTCTCCAAACAAGCCACCAAACAGACTAGCACGAAAGACTGACAGTCTTTACGAATGTCAGTGTACTATGGTAAACTGAATCAGCTGGAGCTGCAGATTTATAGTTGCTTTCCCCAGATGTACTCTCCTTTCTACAGATTAACACATAACTCCTGGTTATGCTATTAAAAGGGGCAAGGGTATGTTCTTTTTAAGTTGTGCAGACTATCTAAGGCAGTTAGTTACCCTTTCTCAAGACAGGAGCAGCCTCAGTGATAAATAATCTTGAACTTTCTATGCTGTGATCTGGTTCATGAGGATTTTGTCTGTTTCATAGGACATCACCCTGATAACTATACTGATAACACCAAGCTAACAGAAATTAAAGAGCAGGAAGTTACCTTAGATATACATGCTAAGATGTACACAATACAGTGGCCTGCCACCTCAGCCAAATCTTCTAAAGGTCAAAGACCTGCAGCATGCTAGATCTCTCCTCCAACATAAAGGACAATTTGCTGCTCCTTGCCCCAATACTCCTCCCCTGCTTAGGATGAGGAACAATGCTTCTAGGCCATTTTGGGTTTGGGGTATAGCATAGCATACCAGCAGTCCCCAATCTTTTTGGCACCAGGGGCCAGTTTCATGGAAGACAATTTTTTCATGGACTGAGAAGATGGCTGAGTGTGCTGGGGGTGGGGGTGGCGTGGGGGAGGTGATGTGGAGCTAAGGTGGTGATGTGTGGCCCACTTCCTAACAGGCCACTGACTGGTAGTGGGCCGTGGCCCAGGGGTTTGGGGATCACCGGCATATACCATATGCTTGTATCCTGCTCCAACCCATTTATTGAGTGATCTATAAAGAGAAGGTTCTCCAGCTGACCTAGGCCATGGAGATATTGGCTCTGGTAGATTCTATGGGGCTCTAAAGTGCTGTGGTAAGACTAAAAAGGAGAATCATAATGAAAAACCCTAGGACATGGGGACAAGACCATGCTCCCAGCTTAATATTGGGATCTAGAGTGCAGACTGTATGACTGACTATAAGGCACTAGGTATGCAAATGACTTCAACTCCTCCTCATAAGTTAGGTATTATGTGATCCAATAAGCCATAAATTTGAACACGCCAAGCAGAATTCAATCATCGACTGGAAGTGATGTGCATAGGATGCCTGCTATACAACCTACTCCCTCAATAGACATTCCTGACTGCCTGCTGACATCAACAGTTGACTGAAAGAAGAAAAAAGTCCAGCCTGGTACACAAATGGCTTGATGAGACATGCTGGCCCATGCTGGAAGTAGATTGCTGTGGGGTAACCTACTTAACCAATGGCTCTGAATGAGTATAAACTGGAGCAACAAAAGAAATATTTATGTGCCATGTTAACCCTTACCAGACAGTACTTGTTGCTAAGAACACAGGAGATGATGGTCAGCTCTTTCCTTTGCTACCCCAGTGCTGGCCCAATGAGCTCATAAACATGGTGGCCATGATAGCACAGCAAATGGCTCTCATCACAATATCTACCTTAATTTATGCACCGTGCCTCCAGACACTATCACCATCCAGGGATTTACTGGAAGGCCTTTAACATGGGATCTCGGGGAATATTATTTCCAAACAAAACTCATGGCAATGCAGCCAGGCGTGGTGGCTCACGCCTGTAATCCTAGCACTCTGGGAGGCCAAGGCGGAAGGACTGCTCAAGGTCAGGAGTTCAAGACCAGCCTGAGCAAGAATGAGACCCCCCGACTCTACTAAAAATAGAAAGAAATTAGTGGGACAACTAAAAATATATAGAAAAAATTAGCCGGGCATGGTGGCGCATGCCTGTAGTCCCAGCTACTTGAGAGGCTGAGGCAGGAGGATTGCTTGAGCCCAGGAGTTTGAGGTTGCTGTGAGCCTGGCTGATGCCACAGCACTCTAGTCTGGGCAACAGAGCAAGACTCTGTCTCCAAAAAAAAAAAACCTCATGGCAATGGGATCACATATTCCATCATCCAGAAGCAGTTGGTACTGTAGATTATGAAACAGTAAAATGCCTATCATAGACCCAGGTATAGTGCTGAGGATGGGGTGCTGTCTTGTGGTACATGATAAATGTTCTCAATCAATAATGACCATTAAATGGTGCTGTTTTTCCAAAAGCCAGAAAAAAAGGTCCAAACTATTCCATTAAACTTTTGCCTGGTAAATGGTCTCCTGCTTCAACTCTTTCTGTCCCTTTCCATCTATTCTCCATATAGTAGTGATTTTCTCATTCTCCACTTCCCTAAGCCCTTCACTAGTGGAGCAGGTATGAGTGGTGATCTACCCACCCAGTAACCATCCTTCTTTTCCTTCCAGAGCTCTTATTCTGTAGGGCCTGTCCACCCATCCCCTACATGATCCAGGAATAATAATCTGAATTGGTCTCAGCTAACCATCATAACCCTATTTCTCCCTTGCTTGTGACTGGCTTAAGAAAGAGCATGTGACAAGGCAAGTCTCCAGAAGCTTCTGGGAAAAATTTTCTGATAAAAGGAAAAAGTGGTCATCCTTTGCCCACTGGACCTTGTTAGAACTCCATGTGATGCCTAGAACTGGAGAAGCCATTGTGGCATCATGAGAGAAACCAGCCTACAAGATAAACTGACACATGGCTTAGTGGAAGGGTGTGAAGGAAAGTGATAGTTTAGCAATGATGAATGAACCAACTCTGGAACTGCTCCTCTACATTCTTAAGTCCATTACCCTCTCCCTAATCATTACCACTTTAGGTCGATCTACCAGCACTTTCGATCTTAACAACTTCTGCAGACCCTAACTCTATTTCCTGCAACTATTCTGATCTCTCCATAGGTTACTCTCCATATAGACGCCAGAGTCATCTTTCCAAAATACAGATCTGGTGGGTCCATGGCTTTCTACTTCTCTCATGGAAAGCTATAAGATTGATGGTCTGGCCAGCCTTCTTTGTTTCACCTCTTTCTATTCCCTTGAATCTCTGCCCTTTAGCCATACACATCCCTTCTTTAGTTTTTTAAATGTGCCCTTCCCTTACCCACCCTCACTCCTGACAATTTGCTCCTGCTATTTCTAGAATGTTCCTCACTCCTCTTTCCCTGCCACCCTTGTCTATGATTAGGTATCAATTAAAATAACATTTATTCAAAGAATATCTTCTGATCTGGGATTAGAACTGGTGGTTTAAACATGTCCCACTTCCTTGTGGGAATTATTAAAAATACAAATCTAAATACTCAAGATGAGACCTGTGCTCTGCAGTCTACCTCACTGGTAGACTGGTCCTCATTTCCAGACTGAGCTACTCCTACTGTCTACTTTAGACACTTTGAAACCCCTGCTCTATACTCTAAAAGGCAATCTCTTAATATGGGCTCCTACAACTATACACTAGTCCTTTATATTCTGTATTGCTGTTTGGACTTATGTTGTTATTTTTGTTCTTGTTTGTGGGGTTTCCCTACTGGACAGTGAGTTCCATGACAGTTGGGATTGGATCTGTTTTTGCTCCCTACCATAACCCTGGCAGCTAGAATATACTACCTGGAACATATTAGATGCTCAAACAAAAGAAGTAACAGATGTGATGATGAATAGACGATGGATGGGTGGGCAGATCTTTTTTCATGTCCTATCTATAATCATACAGGAAGAGAATCCAATAAATTTGGTAAAAACTTCTCACCTCTTAAGCATTAGAAACCTGTTTTCTACCCCATGACTCAAAAGGCCTGACCTTAGGTCTGCCTTCCTCTCATCTGATACACCACTTTCAACAAAGAACTCACATTAAATTCCTCTCTGAAGAGCTTATTGTCATCAGCCATTCTCCGGTTAATCTCCTCTTCCAGCTTGTCCACAGGCAGGGGTGGGTATTTCCTGTTGGTGCTTGGGGATCTGGCCAGAAGTGGCACACTTTGGGGCTCTGCAGTGCAGAAGAGGGGAAGAGGTCAGTCAGGTGCCCTGGGGACCCAGCCCCTTTTCTGGAGACTAAATTGGGGATTGTTTCTCATGGATCAAGCCTCCATGATCTAGGGCTATTTTCTTCAAGTTTTTTTTTTTTCCTTTTTTATAGTCTTGTTTTTTTTAAAGGATGAGGAAACCCCTAATTTCTTGATTTTCCTCGTGAGAGTTCTCTATGCCATTAAGGGGTGCCTTACCCACATCCTCAGTGCGGCCATTGGATAAGCGGAAAGAATTGGAATGGCTCCCAGCTTGCTTGTACTTCTTAAACCTAATGAGAAAATGTTTATGGTGAAAAACGAAGCATAGAGGAGCAAGAGGCAAGTCATTGGCTGTGTATTCCTACTTATCAACACAGCCTTTCTAAATCTCCTTCATCAAATAATCAGGCTCTTTCAGAGACAGGTCATATGCATCCTGAGGCAGCTCCATGCCCTGGTGACTGCATACCCTGGGCTACTCTTGCTTACCCTCAGCATACTAGAATTCAACCCAGGTAACACCAACAGTATATTCTGGCTGGGATGGCTCCTCTGTGCAGCCCTAGTTCCAAGACCCACTGAAGAGGACAGCTGTACCAGGTGGAGAAAGGATGAGTGAGTGGAATGCAGTGGGGGAGGCAGAAAGATCTATATCAAACAAAAAATCCTGGTATTTCATCAGTGCAGGCTGGGAGCCCCCAGGGAGAAGCCCAGAGCTTCAGACTAGGTGGGCACAAGTCTCCTGCAGAATAATGGGGACACATGCCAAATTGTAGGGGGCACACAAGGTTCCCTTCTCTATCCCTGGAAAACAAGAGGGAGCACAGAACAGGTTAAGCCAAAGATAAGGTAAAGCTAAACCCAGTTAGTCAGGGCAGTAGCTTTAGCAACAAGAGAACAAATGCACCTCGGGTTCCCCTTCCTTGCTTCTGCTCGCTATTTGAGTGGTAATGTCTACAGGACCCTGAAAGAAGGTCAGAAAGAGGAATCCTGTAACTCACATGGTTCAGCTCAGCATGCCAGGGTCCCAGAGGGGCTTGGGGATAAAGCCCCAACTAGAAATTAAGTAGGCTTTTGATGAGCATGTAATCTTACTGAGGCCATTTTAGGGGTTGCTTCAATAGGACTAGATCTGAAGATCCTGAAACATCTGTCACTAATAAAACAAACTGTGGCTTCTTACCCCAACCTCCAAACCATCATTTGGGCTTTAGATTGAATTGCAGTTGGGGGACTAGGCTTGGAGAAATGGAAAAGGGGAGGATCCAGGGCTTAAGGAAGACTATGTAGAACTTTTAAACCATTTTTAAGTAGAATCTTAATCTTAGAACTATCATGAGTCATTTCCCCTCTATCCTACTCATTGTTCTTATCATACTATCTACTGGACTGTGTGGGCTTACTGAGACACTGGAGTATTGAAACAGAGTCTAAGCAGAAAGATTAGCATGCTCACCTTAACATATAGAGAACTATGATAATAAACACGATCACTAGCAGAGAAGACAGGGCCACCATCACTGCAATAATTGGTGTCTCATCTGAAATCAAGAGAATAGAGTAAGTCATTACCACATTGTGCAATGGAGGGCTCAAGTCAGCTGCTCAGGGAAACACCCTGATGAGGAAGAAGGGTTCATTCAGTACTTCTGCAGATGGCAGGACATGGAAACAGAGAGAAGAGAGTGTGAATGTGTACCTCCCACTGCCGCTACCAGGGTGGGGGAGAGCACAGGGGCCAGGGTGACATGCCTATCCAGCTCTGATACACATCTATGTACTGTCTCCCTGTATTAGAATGAAAGCTTTTTGAAGGCAGAGACTTAGTTTCATTCATTGCTGTAATCTTTGAACATGAAAACAGTACTTAGCACATAAAAAGTACTCAAATAACTGCAGGCACAAACACATCCAACCCTGATGGCAGGCTGGGTGTGCAAGGCCAATACCGTATTCTCTCCTAGCCTCAATGGGCTCCATCTAAAGGGAGATGGGAAAGGAAGGGAAAAAGACAATTTTCCTATCATAAACCCAAATGGCTTCCTGGCACAGAGAGTATTGTCCCTGATTAAGACAAACAGACATCAGACCCCTAGGCACCATGTATCAAAAACTGCTGGGAGCTTCTATACATACCCTGCTCCCCCAGCCTCCTCTTGCCAGGACCCTAACTATACCAACATGCAGCCTGGAGACATGGCAACCCTTTGTTCCACAGGGGCTGGCTTCCTTTCACCCAGTGCTTAGCCTCATTTCTCATTCAGCTGACTGGGTGCCAACTCATCCTTGTCCACTCTCACCTCCCACCATGAACTACACCACCAGTTTGAGTTTGTATCTATCTTCACCATTTTCCTATCTGCTAGAAGAGGGGACACGTTCCTCCCATGTTAAGGCCAATCCCATCACGTATGCTCTGGATTTATATCCATTTCTGTCATCTCAAAGATTTCCTGACATCACTTACCAGTCCCCGTGTTATTCTTCTCAGCTAACTTCTCACGACAGTTGTCTAATTTGTTTTCTCTAATTCCTCACCTCTGGGTTCTCCTTAATTTATCTGCTCCAACTCTCACCTTCAGTGCTCTGTTTAAACTGCTCAGCCAGGACACCAACAAATGGAATATTGTCAAATCAAATGACACATTCCCACCTTCATCCGATTCAACCTCTTAGCATCATTCATTCAAAAAATATTTATGGACCAGCAATTGTATGCCAGGCACTGTTTAAGACATTGGAAATGGAGAAGTGATCAAGCAGACACGTGATAGAAAGCTTACGTTCTGTGAGGGAGGAGGAGGACACTGTTCACGAACAAGCCAATACTTAAATTCAGACAGGGACAAGTGCTATGAAAGAAAAAAAGCAGGGTAAGGAGATAGAAAGTGACGGGTTAGTGGACAGTGATAAAGTGGTTTGGGATAATCTCTCTGAGGAGACTGTATCTAAGCAGAGCTCTAAATAACGTGAAGAAGTAAACCATGGAAAGACCTGGGAACTGCAAGCATAATAGTCCATAGGAGCTTGATGGGTTCGAGGACTAGTACAAAGGCCAATGTGATAGGAGATGCCAATGAGGTAGGTGGGCAGGAACTAGCAGACTCAGGGCTTTGTAGTCCATGGTACTGAGTGTGGCTTTAATTCTGAATGTGATGAGAAACACCATGTGATTGGAGGGCTTCTAAATAGAGGAGAGATATAACTGGATTTACATTCTTTTAAAAGATCAGCTAAACTGACTCATAAGCAGCAGCCATGAGGTGGGAGGTAATCAGGCAGAATATGGTGTCATGGAAGCCCAGAGCAGAGTTTTTCAAGGAGGGAGTAATCAACTCAAATACTGCCTACAGAGTCAGTAGGAAGAGGTGAAGTAAAACCAGATTTCACAAGATGGCAGCTACTGGTGACTTTTTAAAGAGCGGTTTCATTAGTGGGTGAGAGAGTCTAAATGGAGCGAAATAAAGATAGAAAGAGGAGAAAGTGAGATACTGACTCCTTTTATGAGGACTGTTACAATAAAGAAATGCAGAGGAAAGGAGCGGCAGCTGGAGGGAGATATGAGGTGGATAGTTGTTTTTTGTTTGTTTCAAAGAGATGGGAGATATTATATCATGCTTTTTTGTTGATGGCAAGCTTTGAACATACTGTGGTAAGCGCCTCTCATCTTAAAATGAGTGTTCAAACTGGCTGATCACTCCTTCCTTTTTTTGTTTTGCAGTGATGCAGTGAAGCAAGCTATCCTTCAAAAACTCCCTCCTTTTTGAAGCACTTTCCTCTCTTGCTTTCCACTAGAGAGCAGCCTTCTGATTTTCTCTGTATCTGGGCTGCTCCATCTCAGTGTTCCTTGCTAGTTGTTCCCCTTCCAACACCAGATCTCTAAATATGGGCATTCCTCGGGGTTTTCTATCCTTGGTACTCTTCTCTACACTCTTATCTAGATGACCTAATCAGGTAGATGGCCATAAGTACAAATGATATGCTAGCAATTCCCACACTTGCATTGCTTGGTTGGACCTCTCTCCTGAGCTCCAGACTCTCAACTGCCTATGTGCCACCTCCACTTCAAATTTCACAGGCAACACAAATGTTCTGTGTCTAAAATCTTTTCCTCGGCATTCAGTAGCTAGCACTCTCATCCATCCTGTCACTGAAGTAAGAAATGTGGAAATCCTTTGTTTCTTCCTCAAGCTTATCTTTTACATTCAACCCAGTTGCAAGTAATATATTTTAGGGATATACCTAAAACCTGAAATCTGTCTGTCTTCCCCTTCTCTACTGTCACCAGTGTAGTTCCAACCTCCATCTTCCCTTACCTGGCCTCTGGCCCCTGCCAATCCATTTCCACAAAGCAGACAAGGTGATCTCTATGAAAGCAAATAAGATCATGTCCCTCTCTTATGTAAAACCTTCCAGTGATTTCCCACACCTGCAGAATGAAATTGAACCTCCTTACTGTGTCCTCTCACAACCTCCCCAATTTAGCTCCTACATATACCTCCTGTCTCCTGTGCTCTTTCTTTGCTCTCTAAACTTCAGCCACGGGCATCCTTCCATGCTGAGTTCCTTCATCCTTAGGCCTTTGAACATGTTATTACTTCTGCTTCATATAGCCTCCCTCCATTCTTTGCCTGGCTAACTCCCACTCATCCAGTTCTCATTTTTAAAAATGTGTTACTTTTCCGAGGTCTTCTTTGACTTTCTAATACTAAATTAGGAACATACGTCTCCATTTCCTCATCTCTAAAATAAGTTATTCTGAAGATTAAATGGGATCATCCATGTAGAGTTCTTGGCACAGTAACTAGCACACATTGTGTACTCAATGTTAGCTATTATTTTCTATATTATTTTCATAGAGCAAGCACCCTGTTATTTCCCTTGATAATACCTCTCACATGTTGTAAGTATATATTTATCTGACTGTAGTTGATTAATGAGTGTCCCTCCTTTATAGAATAAACTCCACAAGGGCAAGGATTACATATCTGCTTTGTTTCTCACGATATACCTAAAACCTAGCACAGAGTTTAACACACAGTAAGCACTAAACAAATAATGGATTATGTTGAGAGAATGAACAAAAGAATTAGTGATTTATCACTAAATATGTCTTTGTTAAATTCTAACCACAGAGGGAAGTATATCAGGTATTATAAGAAAGTAACTAGAGACATCTGACTTAAGACAGTGGGGCTGAATCCATAAATTTGCTTCTTTCTTTTCCCTAAAGCACATGGAAATGATACAAGAAACATAAAAATACTAATCATCAACAGCATGTCTGAAAGGCAGCAAAGGGTGGCATCTGAAGAGCAGAAACTTTGAGAGATTTCTGGAGGACAAAATAGATGGGACTCAACTGCTGGAGAGGTCAATCAGCCCAAGAATCTCCAGCTGAAAACTAAGTACTTAGGGCCCAGTTTGAGCCCTAAGCTCACAGTCAGCTGGGAATGGGGATGAAAGTGGATGTTGGGATAGCAGGATGGTATTTAAACAAAGGCCTGCCAACTCAGAGCCAGTACACCCACAGGCTAAATGACAAGCTGGGGTTTTTCCATCCAGACTCAGCTAGAAAAACAGAGTGGGGAGTTTGTCACAGAGAGTGGTGAAGGTTGTGGGTTTATTTTTATTTTTGCAAATGATAATCTGCTTATATACATATATTTTCTCAAACTCACACTAATGACATTTTGGGCTAGATAATTCTCTGTTGTTTGGGTCTGTCGTGTGCGCTATAGGATGTTTAACATCATCTTTGCCTCTAACTACTAGATGTCAGTAGCAAACCCCCAATTGTGATCAAAAGCATCTCCAAACATTGCTAAATGCCCTGTCGGGGGAAAATTATCCTGAGTTGAGAACCACTGGTCTATATCGCCACCCCCACTGGATTATTTTAAAGCAAATCTGAGAAATATCATTTCAACTATAACTACACTTCAGTATGTATCACTAAGAGAATCATTTCAACTATAACTACACTTCAGTATGTATCACTAAGAGATAAGGATTCTTAATATAACCGTAATACCATTATTCTATTTTAAAAGTAACACTAATTCCTTAATATCATCTAATATTTTTCAGTTACTATTTAAACTCCCGATTGCCTTATAAATGCTTTTTCTGGTTCTGTCAGAATTGGCACTAGAGTGAGTTTACACATTGTACATGATTGCTAAATGTACTAGGTCCACAGAAGGTTTCTTAGTGGGCCCTGAAACCAGAAAAAGAACATGGTAATGTCTGAGATAACTCTAGGCAGCCATAAGAGAGGAGGAAGGGAAAAAGAAAAAGAAAGACAGCTTGCCTAGAGGATAACTGTGTCCTGTCTCAAATTCCTGGGCCATCACTGAACTGCTGGTTTAGGATATATGTCCCTGTTTTTCCTCCCGAAGTAACACCTACAGTGTGCACATTCCAGGCCACTCAATGCTCCAAGGCAAAGGGCAACCAGAGCCCTACAGGTGACCTTCATAAATAATGAGGAGAACAATAGTAGCCCTGGGAAACAGAGGTAACACAAAAATAGAAGAAATCTTTAAAAATACATTGTTAATTTGTGCAAGAGGATACTACATTGATCTTTTTTAAAAAGGAGCCATCTGAGTATTAAGAAAGAGTTCTTAGGAAATAATAAGATTAGAAGGAAAAGTCTCATTAGAAAGACTGAACAGGAAAACAGACATGACTGAAAACCAAATTAATAATATGAAAGAGCAAATCATGGGAGCTCCCAGAACATAGAACAGTAAGAGATGAAATTATGAGAGCAGAGAAAAGAAACAAGCTGGACAGATCCAGGAGATTTACTATCTATTCAATGGTACATCCCAAAGAAGAAACCAGTAAGGAAGGAGGGAAAGAAATAGCACAAGAAAATTCCGAGTTATCAGGCGAAAAGAAACCATCTAGTTTGAGGAGTAATATGGAAAAAAGATGTTTAATTAGATGCATCCTGAAAAAATTCTGAAATTTTGGGATGAAATCAACCAACCAGCCACAGGCCACTTAAAAATGTTCAGTGGAAGAAACAAAGACTCCCTACAGAGAAATAAGAATCAGATTCACTTACGATTGCTCATCTGAAACATCATTGCCAGAAATCAATGGTGCAGTGTCTACAAAGTTCTTAGAATTTTGAACTTAGAGTTATCTAGCCAAATTTTCATATCAGCATGAGGTCAAAAGAAAGCCATTTCCAGAGTATGAGGCTTTAGGGTCTGACAGACCTGGGAGTTCAAATTTCTACCATCCTACTCACTAATAGTGTGACAATCTCTTGGTATGATTCAAGAAATGGAAATGTAACAGCATTTTCCACCTCTTAGAGTTAATGGAAGATTTAAAAGAAGTCACATTTGCAAAGCGCTTGATATGAATGGAAAAGGATTGGCCTTGGCATCCAGCAGCTCATACACCAGCAGAGAACCTCAGACTAGCTTCCTAGGCTCAGGCAGGTCTTTGTCTAGAATAGGGGCTGGCAAACTACAGTCCAAATCTAGCTCACTGCCTGTTTTTGTAAATAAAATTCTACTGGAACACAGCCATGTTCATTAATTTACATATTGTCTATGGCTGATTTGCATTACAAAGGCAGAATGGAGTACGCCAGAGAGGGCTCATAGTCACACAAACTGAAATTATAAACATTGCCAACCTCTAATCTAGAATGTCATTACCGCCTCTCCTCTTATACAATTCTAGCTCAAATATCACCTTTTTTTGGGTAAATCCTTTTCTTTGATTGCTCCCTTTAATAAAATCAATTGCTACTTCCATAACACTATGTACCTACTCTGCTACAACCCTTATCACATTGGATTAAGGTCATTGTTATATGTCCATTAAATGATAAATTTTGAAGCCATGATTCAAGGCCACCCCCCATATCCCTAAATTTTGAAGCCATGATTCAAGGCCACCCCCCCCATATCCCTAAGCTCAATATTTATTCTTTCATTCCATAAATATACACTGAGTGACTACCGTGTTTCCCTGAAAATAAGACAGGGTCTTATATTTATTTTTCTTCAAGAAGATACCCTAGGGCTTATTTTCAGGGGATGTGTTATTTTCCCCTCAAAGCCTCAGCACCCACAAGATGGCTGAGACCTCTGGGATAGTAGCTGTCACGGTGGGGCAGATGAGAAGGGCTGCTCGTCTTCTTTACTGCTCCGCTTCTTTACATGGGTTGTGCAGATACGCTGCGTAGCCACGCCCACCACTAGGTCTTATTTTCAGGGTAGGGCTTATATTGCGCAAATGCTTAGAAATCCTGCTAGGGCTTATTTTATGAGTAGGTCTTATTTTCGGGGAAACACAGTACTTGTGCTCAGGCATCCTGAGGATGCAGCATCTTTGCCCATATGAAGCCTATACTTTATTGTCCTGGACAATAAATAAGAAATGTATTTCTTATACATAAGACAATAAATAAGAAATGTATAATACAGGTAGTGGTAAGTGCCATGAAGAAAAATAAGAGTGAAAAAGAGAATGAGGGATTCTATTTAAGATGAGGAGGTAAGGAAAGGTCCTGCATGAATGAATGAATGGAGTATCAGAAAGGGCAAGGAAGAGTGCAGTATTGTTTGTGATCACTAGGAGAGTTGACAAATATAAGCAATAGAGAAAGGAAGGAGGTACCTATCCAGATAACTTATGAATTAATAAAAATTATTAGTTAATATTTAAACAGTGACGTAAGGCATGAACAGAGCAAAGCACAATCCCATATTATATCATGTATCCTAATAACCATAAGGTAGATACACCATTATTAAACCTATTTTACAGATAAGGAAACAAAGCAAAGATTAAATAACTTGCCCATGATTACACAGCTGCAAATCTAAAGCAAGAAAACAAAGTAACACTATTCTCCAGACTATCCATAAATTATAGGACCAATGACACCTTTATAAGCTTTCAGGTCAGAACAGCACGCCATCATGAAAGCCAGATTTTACTCCTTGACATCAAAATTACACCCATGTTTTTTTACATGGTCAGAAGGCAATACAGATAGCAAAGATGTCCACAGGTCTCTGCGATGGAAGGAGACTCAGCTCTATCAAGGAAATGAGAGAGAACTTCCAGCTTCCCATATCAAATCGTAGACTTGGAGATAAGCTCAGGATCAGGACACCTCCTAGGGTTCACCCCAAACTGCACAGATTCACTGCCTTCTCATGTCCAGGACTGTCTTAATCTGGTCCTCTGAAGAGCGGGGCTTGCACAACGCAGGCTGGTACAAGCAAGGCAAGCGCACCGGTCCATTCCACGCTGCCTACCCGGTCCGTCCCAACTTTTATTCTAGCAAAGTTTTACCTCCTAGACTCAGGCCTGGGGGCAGGCCTTTCAAACACTAAAAGGGGGTTCTAGGACTATAGATGTCCAAGGAAAAAAAGGGTCATTTCAATCTAAGGGCTCATATGTAAATAGGCAAGTAATCTAAGGACTCCAGACATACCCTGGTCAACTATAAAAATAGTGAAGTAAATGTCACACACCTGTAACCTCAATTCCTCACATTCATGTATTTATCTCTTCTCCACGCTTCAGGCAGTAGTATCTATCAACTCTCAAAGGAAGAGTTGTAATCTTTTAAGTGTTTCCAACTGGCTCTAAAAACAGCAAAAGTAATCAGGTTGCCTCCAGGGCATAAACCACTGGGCTGAGCCCAATCACTGTTGTCTTGGGCCAAATTACCATTCATAAACTTTCCCATCTTTTTTTTTTTTTTCAAGAGACAGGGTCCCACTCTGTCCCCAGGCTTGAGTGCAGTGATCGTAGCTCACTGCAGCCCCAAACTCCTGGCCTCAAGTGATCCTTCCACCTCAGCCTCCCAAATCATTGGGATTATAGGTACAAGCCACCATGCCAGAAACCTTAATTTCTATTACCCACCTATCTTCTCTAAGGCTTCTTGAAAACCCACTCCTCACCTCATGTACATCAACTGTGCACAGTTCTTGAAACATACAACTTGCTCTTTCATGCCTCTTTGCTCTTGCCCTATCTGGTGTGTTCTCCTTCCCCCATTTACTATTTTAATTTAAACTGCCCAAAGCTCATCTCTGTGCCTCCTTCCCATTCCCCTAGGGCAATAAGTCTTCTCAGTTGTTTTGGCACTTTGTGTGGTATACCCAGCAGCATGTACTGAGTGGACTTTGATACCTGTTGTTCACATATTTCCTGAGACAGGAAGCATTTTTTTTCCTCTGGAATCCTTGGCATCTAACAGGCACTGAGTGAATGCTGAATGTATTATTAAAGGTGTTAAGAAAAGCCATCAAAAATGGAGTTCACAGTAATGCCACTTACTGTGATAATCCAAAAATACCTCTTTAAACAAGAATGTCAACCCTTTCTAGACTCTACTCTAGCAAAGTATTGAAGGAGAAAGCCATAGGGAGCAGATCTAGAGATCTAGATGATTTGAAATGAGAGTTGAGAAACATTAAGGAGTCTCTGGGGTTCAGCAGAATACTTATCCTGAGTAGTTCTAGAACTCTGGTCTCAAGGACTCATTCTTTACAAATATATTATTTTCTGATTTTTAAAAAAATAGTTATATAAATGATTACATCTAAAATATTTTTTAAAGTATGATTAGAACCAGTTTTATCCTGTGTTCTTGCTATTTAATAAATACCAGTTATAAGGTCTTCACATGAAAATCCCATTATCAAAAAAATAAAAAGAAACCAAATTGTACTATTACAATAAAAAGTAGAAAAGTAGGATGAGATGGGTTTATGCAGAATTTTGCTTATAAGGTACAGGGGCTGGGCACAGTAGCTTACACTTGTGATCTCAGCACTCTGCGAGTCTGAGGCAGGAGGACTGCTTGAGGTCAGGAGTTCAAGACTAGCCTGACCAAGAGCGAGACCGCATTTCTACGAAAAATAGAAAAAATTAGCCAGGACATGGTGGGGCACACCTGTAGTCCCAGCTATTTAGGAAGCTGAGGGAGGAGAATTGCTTGAGACCAGGAGTTTGAGGTTGCCGTGAGCTATGATGACACCACTGCACTGTAGCCCAAGCAACAGAGCAAGACCTTGTCTCCAAAAAAAAAACAAACAAAAACAACATGAGAAAATAGCCAGTTTCTTGGACTTCAAAAGAGGAAGAAGAGTTGCCTGCGCCTCCCTCTATCAAAGAGATGTTCAAAAGGACCCCAAAGGCCAGTGCATAAAAACTCGTAACCCTTAATTCATCTGCATAAGACATAATTTACTTATCAAACACATTATAATACACGTATTTCCAAACAGTTGACTCAAGCCTCAAAAAACATTTGGCTTTAAAATTAGAATGTGATATCCAAATTTACAATACTTCTAAAAATTTGCTCTGGTAAAACTGTTATTATATTATGTGGCTTTAGAATATGTATGCCTCTTCAGTTCCCTGTTTGGCCAGGGGAATTATATGAAATTATCTTCTGACTTAAAAATGAGATTTGTGGTATTAATAAACTTTTCATATGTCATTATTAGCAATAATCTAGATAATTTTATTTTCTAATCATAATATGGAAACTACTTAAGTATCAGCTAGGTAAAATCTGGGATAAAAAAAGGGCTGAATATTATTAAAACATACACAAAGTAGAGGAAGGAATCAACAGATCTTAAAGCCTACCACTTTGACTTTTTATTGTAGGACTGGTTAAAAGAGCAGTTTAGGGAGCAAATATAAGTATCTATTGCAATATAAACCTATTAAGTTCTACACATTTGATAGTGATAGTAAGTGAATCTATATAGTAAGGACACTGCATTAATCCTATGTTTGGTTGCTGAGTTTAGGAAAGTAAGAGAAATCTGTATACAATATGGTAACACCTCACTATTCTTCCCCAAATACAGTGGCAGATGGACATTATAGAGTATCCATTTTTCTGACTCAAATGCTCCCTAATTAGTGGGATTTCATAAGCCACCAAATGTTCCATTACTTAATTACACAGGGAAATTTGTACATAGTTAAATAATGGAATCAGAAAAAAAAAATCTCAAAAAGTCTGATTTGATAAAATAGAAATCATGATAAAAAAACTGTTTCATACAGTAACATTTTCTAAACTCAAATGTAATGATCATTTCTTAGGATAGTGGATGATCTTTCTCTCATGCTCTTTGATGGCAGCCTTACTGGTGTCTTAGGCAAAATGTGCCACACTTCTGCACATGAGTATCTATGTCTTCCTGCTCTCTGATGAGCAGGGATTCAGCAGTCTAGCTTAAACCACAGACACAGAATCTCAGGCGATAGGGACTTTACACTAGAGGGTTGAAAACCATGAAAGCCATATAAAGCCACAAATGGTCAACATTTTATAGACTAGGAGAAAGACAACACAAAGCCAGAATGTTTAATGTTAACTATGGCCTATAAATCGGAAATAATCTATGATATAAAAATTATAGCCTGATACCACCAAAGGCAGTATTAACAAGGTGACATGAAAAAGTAGGACATAAGTTATTTTATTGCTTGTTAAAATATATCATAGCTGTTAGAATCCATAATCTATATTTAAAAACATATTAAATACAGTACTTATTTCTATTGCTTTTCTGCATGAGGTTAATATGGAATCAACTTAAGGGAAAGTAAACAAACAACACAGCCACAGATGTACAAGGTTACCACAGACTGTCGAGCAAAAGAAACACAGAAGAATACCATACACTGTGTAAAAGAGACAACAGATACAAGGTGAGCAGCTCACCTCTTCTGTCCTTCGAGTCAGAATTACCTGTGTAATAAGAAGTGAAAAACAGAAACATTCACTCAGGTTAAAGAAAAACATTATTATTCAATTTACGGTAAAACCGAACAAGCTCCAGTTTCGAAAAGGGATACTTTTCTCTATGGACATATAATGTTGGATCTAGAATGAGGTATCCTCCAACAGCAGGGAAACAAGATTGTCCAGATTCACTAAACTTTAGTCAGTGGTCTGGCTTTCTCCCTGAGTACACAAACAATGCAGCATCAATATTCATTAAAAAGTACAAGAATAGGGCGGGCATGGTGGCTCTCGCCTGTAATCCTAGCACTATGGGAGGCCGAGGTGGGAGGATCGCTCGAGGTCAGGAATTCAAGACCAGCCTGAGCAGGAGCGAGACCCTGTCTCTACTAAAAATAGAAAGAAATTAATTGGACAACTAAAAATATATAGAAAAAATTAGCTGGGCATGGTGGCATATGCCTGTAGTCCCAGCTACTTGGGAGGTTGAGGCAGAAGGATTGCTTGAGCCCAGGAGTTTGAGGTTGCCCCATGAGCTAGGCTAACACCACAGCACTCTAGCCTGGGCAACAGAGCAAGACACTGTCTTAAAAAAATAATAATAATAAAAATAAAAATTCAAGAATGCACAGAAAAATAAGAGTGATATTAGAAGACTTTATAGCTTTTGGTCCATTAAAATGCAGGAGGGCAAAACTAAGTGAGGATATAAAAGACCTGAATAAGAGGTAATAAAATCTAACTGGCATATACCAAACTCTATACACTAATAGAGAAAAACCTTCTTTTCAAAGGCCCATGGGATATTCACAAGCCCTTATAAGAAAAAGATCAACAGAAACTACAATGAGTCCAGGTGCAGTAGCTCATGTCTGCAATCTTTAGCAATTTGGGAGTCTAAGGTGGGAGGATCCCTTGAGCCCAAGAATTCAAAACCAGCCTGGGCAATATAGCAAGACCCTGCCCTCAACAAAACAATAAAAAAATTAGTCAAGCATGGTGGCAAGTTCCTGTAGTCCTAGCTAATTGGGAGGAGGCTGAAGCAGGAGGATCTCTTGAGCCCAGGAGCTCAAGGTTACAGTGAGCTATGATCACGCCACTGTACTCCAGCATGGGCAACAAAGTGAGACCCTATCTCTTTTATTTATTTATTTTTTTGAGACAGAGTCTCACTCTATTGCCCAGGCTAGAGTGCCGTGGCATCAGCCTAGCTCACAGCAACCTCAAACTCCTGGGCTCAGGTGATCCTCCTGCCTCAGCCTCTCAAGTAGCTGGGACTACAGGCATGCACCACCATGCCCGGCTAATCTTTTCTATATATTTTTAGTTGGCCAATTAATTTCTACTTTTTTAGTAGAGACAGGGTCTTGCTCTTGCTCAGGCTGGTTTCGAACTCCTGACCTTGAGCGATCCTCCCGCCTCGGCCTCCCAGAGACCTAGGATTACAGGCATGAGCCACTGCGCCCGGCCGAGACCCTATCTCTTAAAAACAAAACCAAAAAATAAATAAATAAAATAGAATGAATGCTCCCAAATACTCAAATAAGTACCTAAATATCTGAATTCAGTATATAATAAAGGTGGCATTTCAGATCAGCGAGAAAAAAAACAGATTACCCATTAAAGGGGTACTAGGACAACTAGTTAGCTGTTGTCCATAGCTAACTTTTGTGTCAGAATAAATTCCAGATGGATCAAAAATTTAAGTATGCACACATATACACATACAAGAAGAAAACTATAATATAAATGTCCTGAAGAAAACTATTTTATAATTTTGGAGTAACGAAAGCCTTCCTAAATATGACCCAATATCTAGAAAACATTTAGTTAAAACAAACTGATAAATATTTAAATTTTTAAGATTAAAAATTGCTAATGGTAACTTTCGCAATGCAGAAAAGCTAGATATACCACCCAGGGAAAAATATTTGCAACTTTACCATAGGCAAAAGGCTCATTTCCTGAACATACATAAAGAGCTTCTACAAATGAGTTGGGAAAACCTGACAGCCTAGTAAGAAAAATGTGTAACAGACATCAACAGAGAGTACTCAGAAAAAGAAATTTAAACGATCTTTTAAATTATGGAAAGTTGCTCAAGCTCAGAGAAATGCAAATTAAAGTTACACTGACATGCTATTTTTCACCAGATTGGCAGAGATCCACAAGTTTAATAATTCACTGCACGGAAGAGAGTTTAGAAAAACAGGCACTTTGACATATTGCTAATAGGAATATATTTCCCAATAGAGGGAAATGTGGCAATATCCATCAGTTTTTAAATGCACACTTAAAATAGTTTATCCTACTAATACCCTCATATATCTGAAATGACAAACTGTGTTGTTTGTAAGAGTACTCTGAAAACAACCTTAACGTTCATTCATAGGGGAGACTGGCTAAATATATTAAGGTGTCTTCACATAATGAGGCAGTTCTTAACTAAAATACACAACAAGTATGATGATAAGGTCAACTGAAAAAAGTAATGTGCAGAAATTAACTCAGTATATTATTTGTATTATAAATGGAGTAAGAAATATACATGTCTTTGCTTATTAAGGGAAAAAGAGACTTAAAGCAAAAATTGATAAGAAGAAAAATTAAGACTAAAGAATTAATTAAGGATATGTTCCATATCCAAATAATGAGAGTTTTAGAAGAAGAGAACAAAGGAAGTAGAAGAGGGAGGAAAGTTTCAAAGAAATGCAAGAAAAATTTTCAGAATTTAAGTTCCAAGGCTCCAAAGGGTCTATCAAGTATCCTACTCATAATAATGAATGAAAAAGACTCACATCAAGATACATGTCTGTGAAATTTCAGGACCCCAATGATAAAGAGAAGATCCTTAAAAATATACAAAGAATTAGGAATTAAGATAGCAGTAGAATCCAAGCCTGATAAGTAGGATTCAGTCAGGGTAATACTTTAAAAATTCTGGGGGAAAATATTTCCTCAAATTCTATATATAGTCCCTAAAGACATCTTTAGACATGTAGGTCTAATGCAATTTACCTCCCACAGACCCCTTTCTCAGGAAGCTTTTGAGTTTTCTACCAAATGATGAAAGAAGACAAAAAAGAAGATAACGTGAAAGCCAGGAAGCAGCAGCCAAGGGAATTCCCAGAATGACAGGGAAGGGAAATCCCGGGCTTTAACCTGTAGTAGCCCTGGAAATTAATAAGCCTAGACTGGAATAAGACAAAGGAGGGCTCAGGATGAATTTCTCTAGGTAATAAAGAAATAATAGATTATCTAGTAGGTCTGACTTTGTAGAAAACTGTGTTGACAGGCTCTGAAGAGTGTGGGAGGAACTGACTAGTAATAACTAGAAAACTAAACAAAAAACAAGACAATTATTAAATTCAGGAAAAAAATGCACAAGGAAAAATAATCAAATTATATCTATAATTCAGCAATATTTCATAGCCATAATAAAAAACATCAAATACCGATGTAAGCAAAAATTATAACTATTACAAGAGAATTGATGAGATTGTAGCGATTGTGTTGTATGCTTTAAGACTGTGACGTCGGCCCGGCGCGGTGGCTCAAGCCTGTAATCCTAGCTCTCTGGGAGGCCGAGGTGGGCGGATCATTTGAGCTCAGGAGTTCGAGACCAGCCTGAGCAAGAGCGAGACCCCATCTCTACTATAAATAGAAAGAAATTAATTGGCCAACTAATATATATAGAAAAAATGAGCCGGGCATGGTGGCACATGCCTGTAGTCCCAGCTACTTGGGAGGCTGAGGCAGCAGGATTGCTTGAGCCCAGGAGTTTGAGGTTGCTGTGAGCTAGGCTGACGCCACGGCACTCACTCTAGCCTGGGCAATAAAGTGAGACTCTGTCTCAAAAAAAAAAAAAAAAAAAAAGACTGTGATGTCCTTAAGGACCATAATTGGTGTCCTCGTGTTTTACTAATATTGAATAAAAAAAAAACTATCAGAGAAATATAGTCTCAATCTCTTCTGACATGAAATGTATTAAGTGTACAATAACTGGATTCTCAGCTGTTGCATCATTTGGACCTAACTCAGTTTATGGAAAACTAAATTCTCTACTAGTAGTGTGGAAAGAAGACAAAAGTGAGAAATAGGCCTAATTTGCTAGCCTTGAGATCTAAAGAAAATCATTTAACCTCTCTATATAGTCTTAAATTATGCAAGTGTTTAGAGGAGATAATTATCCATGGTCACATCACAGAATTGTTAAATGAAAGACAGTAATGAATAGAACATGGGCTGTGAAATCAGGCCTGAGTTACAGTTTCACCTTTTCCATCTGCTCATTCAGTTTGTAAAAGTTAATCTGCCTTTCCTCCCTGAACAGTGGCCATAACCCACAGCAAGAAATACAATTTATGTCATTACTCAATATCTGTATCTGCATTTGTGTATAAAAAATAAAAATTTTACAAAATTATGTATGTAATATGAAAAAACTAGAATAGAAATGGAATTGGGCCATCCATTAAAACAAAAAAAACCCCACTAGTGGTGGCCCACTAAACTGATTTCATGAATTGGGTCATAACCTGCATTTTGGAAAACACTCTAGAAATTATAGTCTCATCATTGTAAAACTCCCTCAACTATAAAACATAAAATAGAACTTACCTCATAGGATTATTGTATAAAACCTTCAGTACAATGTCTAACATATAGTGATAACTATGCCAAAACTGCATTAACTTTAGGCCAGGTGTGGTGGCCCACCCCTATAATCCTAGTACTCTGGGAGGCCAAGGCTGGTGGATTGCTTGAGCTCAGGAGTTGGAAACTAGCCTGAGCAAGAGCAAGACCCCACCTCTACTAAAAATAGAAAAATTAGCCAGGCATCGTGGTGGGCACCTGCAGTTCCAGCTACTTGGGAGGCTGAGACAGGAGGATTGCTTGAGCTCAGGAGTTTGAGGTTGCAGTGAGCTATGATCATTCCATTGCACTCTACCCAGGTAGGACAGAGAGAGACTGTCTCACCCCCCGCCCCCCAAAAAAACCCCAAAACAACAACAACAAAAATAACAACTGTATTAACTTTAAAGCACAAAGCAAATATCAGACCCCTACCTCATCAAGAATAGTGGGATGCCATACGCATCAAATGTACCTCCATTCTTTTCCCATGGATTGTTCAGGAACAAAATAAATAAATGTATCTCTATATATTTTATTGATAAATTTCAGAGCTATAATTGTAACAATAACAACAGCTAACACTTAAAAATAGTGCTTACCATGTATAGGCACCATTATAATTACTTCACCCATATTACTCATTAATCCTAATAGATCTTCTATGAGGTAAGAACTATTACTATCATTTATTCCTGTTTTACAAACAAACTGAGGTACAAAGAGATTAAACTTGTCTTATGGTCATACAGCTAGCTTATGGCAGAGTTGAAATTCAAACTCAGGTAGTATGGATCTGCAGACTATGCTCTTAAATGCGAATGCTATATTGCCTGCATAGTAGAAAATATGGGATTAAAGCAAGCAGGTGTTTTGATCTGATGGATTGTAAAGCACTATAAAAAAAAATAAGAAAAAATTATTAAAAAAAAAAAAGCAGGCAGGTGAAGGGTCTGGGAATGTAAGGTCTAGCTAAAAGATGTCATCTGTAGTAACCAAAATGAGATTCAATTCAGCCCTCCATAAGCCGGATGTGATTCCACCTAGGGAGGCTCACCATCTAACAGGAAAGACATTTGAGCCAAGGGGATGGGATCAAAGAAGAGGGAACCGTGATTTTTGTTAGAAAAGGAATGACAGTTACACAGCAATCAGGGAACAATTATTTACTTTATTCCTCACAGATGCCCTTTGAGGGACCCTCTAATCCTCTTTTACAGGCCAGGGGCCTAAGGGTCAAAGAGGCCAGAAATTTGCCTTTCCCCACTTGGTCTCAGATCTAGGTCTCTGACTTTATCCTTGGGACTACTTCTGCTTCAACTCAGTGACTCTGATCCAAGGAGAAGAGAGGGCTGAGAGGGCTGGGCTGAGGCCCTGAACAACTGATACTGCAACATAATCATTTCCTGAGCCCTTCTTTCTAACTCCACCCTGGCCTCTGGCCTCCCACTCCATATCTAACTGCTATGGACATCCATATCTATTCTTCTCCTTCCCATGGGCTCCATGGATCCCTTCCTTTTCAAGGCCAATCCTATTACTCAGTCTTGTATCTTTTCAGTCTCTTGCATCATCCACTAGCTCCCCTCTTTCTCTTGACTTTTCAACTTTCTTTTCTACCTTTAAACACACGTAAACCTCTCCAATCTAACCAGGGTCCCATCCAGCAGAATTATATCTTCTAGAATCCCCTGTTTTTTTCTGAACTCTATGCTAACCAGATATTCCTAAGAATTCTATATCTAGATTACATCACTTTGCTTGAGCAATTTTACTTATTTCAAGAAGTTTTATGGCTAGAAAACACAAAGATAACAAAAGGGTGAGTGAGCTCAAAGAGCAAATGAACAAATAGAAACTATCTCTAGTACCTGAAGGCGGGAAGGTTTCTGGAGTGGTTGCTGCAGTGCTGGAATTCCCCTCCCAGGGTTCTGTTCTGGCATCTATAAACTGGTTATCTGGAAGCCACGTTCCATTTGGTGAAATTGTAGTGCCTACAGAATCGGTGCTTGCTGTTCTCACGGTACCATTGTCAGAGTCTGAAGAATTGACAGTGGTTACATAGGTGGGTCCCAGAGTTAGATCTGGGCTGAATGTTGGTGCCACAGAAAGAGAAGTTACTGAAGAAGTTGGATTTGAAGTTTTGGTCTCTTCTTTAACTGACTCTGCTGTTGATGCTTTAGTTGATCTTGTTATTCCTACAGAAGGTGCAACTATAAACACCAAAAAAAAAAAAGGGGAAACATGAAGAATGTGAAGCTGAAAAGTTGTGAGACACAAAGCAGCATGCCTTAATAAACTCTCAAACACCTGGAGACCAAGCAAAGACCAGACACATACACATGTGCAAGCACATGCACACACAAACAAGTAATTCATTTTTATCTAATGCTGGACCATTCTACCTCCTCCAAAGGACTACTGTCGAAGGGAGGAAGAAACGGAATTTTTTACTAAGCTCCTCAGAATAAATACATAGAGTCTTAAATATCAATAATTTCTTTTACTTTTTAGGAGAGAATAATCTCTTTGATTTATTTAAATAAATAATCTCCAAGTAGTAAGTATATGGCATATAAAACAATGCTGAGCATTCAATACAATTCAGATGTTTCCAAAGACACCTATTTTACCATCCTTTTTGAGTAAAATTTTAATATTCTTTCAATACCACCTAGATCTTCAAATTTGGGTCATTAAATGTGAAGGCAAAATTAGCTTCTAAATACCAGCCTTATCAAATGACAATTTACCTGTGGTAGCATTGTTGGCACTGACATGTATCAGACCACTGCCAAGCAGAACAAGAATGAACCAGGAATCCATGCTTACCTGGAAAATAGGAAGCCATGTTAGATGAGGTCCTATATTATTAAAACTACTCACCAAAAGAGTATTTTGGGTTTCCAAGCTATTAAAATGTGTACATAGATCAACGATTTTTGGGGAGCCTTATATGCATGTTTCTCCAGGAGTCCAACTATTAATTGAATCTTTATATACAGATTGAGTATCCCTTATCTGAAATGGCTAAAACCAGAAATGTTTCAAATTTCACATTTTATTTGAATTTTGGAATATTTGCATTATACTTACCAGTTGAGCACCCCTAATCCGAAAACCTGAAATCTCCTTTGAGTGTCATGTCAGTGTTCAAAAAGGTTTGAATTTTGCAGCATTTCAGATTTTGGATTTTTAGATTAGGGATGTTCAACCTGCACATATAAGTCATATTAAGACATATTGTTTAAGCATTTAAAAATGCTTTTATAGCAGTGATTCTCAACCTTGGCTGTACTTTAGAATGACCTGAAAAACTTTTTAAAAAATTCCCAGATGCCAGACTGCATCACTATGGGAGAGAGCTAGGTAGCAGTCCCTTTTAAAGCTCCCAAGTTGACTGCTAAGTACAGGTTTGCTGTCTTCAGAGTGAGAAGTATGGAGAAGGTAGGCTGACTGCACTAACGTACTGCCCTTTCAGGTAGGCATTATTACACAGCTGTTCTCAACCTTTATTCCACCTCAAACCACATAAGAGGACAATGGTGCATTCCCACTGATAACAGTGGCTCATTCATCCATTTAGATTTTTGTGTCCTACACTGAGCTAGTTACTAGAGAAATAATTGGGATGAAATACACTCACAAGCCCCATCTTCGTGGGACTCACAGTCTAGAAGTGATTCAATATGCCTCCACAAGGAGTATATGAAAATCTCTAGGGGAGGAGTAGGAAGGGAGGGAGATGTAGGTGGTTCATCTATACCCCAGCAGTTTGCTCCTGGTATCAGCAGCCATGCCTAGCAAGAAAATGGTTTCAGCAGATGGCCTTCTCCAGGGGCAGCCACATAAGATTTTGACCACTTCTCCATTCTTCCTAGGCTGTGATTATTAAACCAGTACTATATTATTAGAATTTTTAAATACTTAAAAACACATTTCAAAAGAGACTAAATGAGTATTTCCGTGAGCTTGGGATGACAAAGAAGGACTTTATAAGCATAAAGGGCAACATAAGAAATCACAAAGGTAAAAGTGGAATATCTGATAATAGGAAAAAATAAAAGCTACTAAATATAAAAGAAATCCATTATAAACAATGGTCATGGATGGGAAGGCTAAATATTGTCAAGATGTCAGCTCTTCCCAAATTGGTCTATAGATTCAATGCAATCGCAATCAAAATCCCAGGCAAGTTATTTTGTGAATATTAAAAAACTGATTCTAAAATTCATGTGAAGAGGCAAAAGACTCAGAAGAGTCAACTCAATACTGAAGGAGAAGAGTTGGAGACTGATACTACCTGACTTCAAGACTTAGAATACAGTAATTAAGACAATGTGGTATTGGCAAAAGAACAAATAGATCAATGAAACAGAACAGAAACCAAAAATAGACTCACATTAATATTAGTCAACTGATCTTTGGCAAAAAAGCAAAGGCAATTCAATGGAGCAAAGATAGTCTTTTCAACAAATGGTACTGGAACAACTGGACATCTACAATCAAAAAATTAATCTAGATCAGACCTTGTGCCTTTCATAAGACTTTCATAGACTTAAATGTCAAACACAAAACTATAAAACTATTAGAAGATAACACAGGAGAAAATCTAGATGGCTTTGGGTATGGCAATAACTTCTTACACATATGCCAAAGGCACAATCCATGAAAAACATAATTGATAGGCTAGACTTTATTAAAATCAAAAACTGCTCTGCAAAAGACAATGGCAAGAGAATAAGGACAAGATATAGACCAGGAGAAAGTATCTGCAAGAGATGCATCTGATAAATGACTGTTACACAAAATATACAAAGTACTCTTAAAACTCAACAATAAGAAAAATGGACTTAAAAATGAGCAAAAACCTGAACAGACACCTCACCAAAGAAGATATACCTACGGCAAATAAGCATGTGAAAAGATGTGGAACATCATTGTGTCATTAGGGAACTGAAAATTAAAACAATTAAGATACCTCTGCATACCTATTAGAATGGCCCAAATCCAAAACACTGAAACACCAAATGTTTGTAAATATGGAACAACAGGGACTCTCCTTGCTGGTGGGAATGCAAAATGGCATAGCCACTTTGGAAGACAGTTTGCCAGTTTCTTAAAAAATAAACATACTGTTGCTATATGATCCAGCAATTGTGCTCCTTGTTATTTACCCAAATGGGATGAAAATTTATGCCCCAATAAAAACTTGCACATGGGTGTTTACAGCAACTTTATTCATAATTGCCAAAACTTGGAAGCTATGAAAACATCCCTCAGTAGGTGAATAAATAAACAAACTATGCCATATCCAGATAATTGAATATTATTTACTGCTAAAAAGAAGTGAGCTAAAGCCATGAAAAGACATGAAACTTAAATGCATATTATTACTGAGTGAAAGAAGCCAATGTGAAGAAGCTACATACTGTGTATGTATTTGTATACAGCTATATACTATATGATTCCAACTATATGACATTCTGAAAATGGCAAAACCATGGAGATAGTAAAAGATCAATGGTTAAAAAAAGGTTAAGGCCAAGTGCGGTGGCTCATACTTGTAATCCTAGAACTCTGGGAGGCCGAAGTGGGAGGATCACTGGAGCTTAGGAGTTCAAAACCAGCCTGAACAAGAGCAAGACCCCATCTGTACTAAAAATGGAAAAAATTAGCAAGGCATGGTGGCAAGTACCTGTAGTCCCAGCTACTTAGGAAGTGGAGGCAGGAGGATGGCTTGAGCCTGGGAATTTGAGGTTGCTGTGAGCTAGGCTGATGCCATGGCACTCTAGCCTGGGCAACAGAGCAAGACTCTTTCTTTAAAAAAAAAAAAAAAAATGCAGACAAGACCTGCTCTCTAATTTCACAGCTGAGACAACTGAGGCCCAGAGACAGAAATAGTACTTAGTACTTAAATCGGACACTTCATACTTAATAACCCAACAAGGGGTTAACTTTTGTAATATAAGAAAGCCACTAGAGCTCCTTTCCTACCATTACATATTATAAACCACTATATAAGAAATACAAATAGGCCTGCTTATAGTCCCAGCAAAGAAAAAAATAGAAATACAAACAGAACAGAGGGATATAAGGCAAAACGTAAGTCTCATTTTACCACCTGCTTGTCCCATTTCTCAAAAGTGATCACTGAACACTTCCTTCTATACCCTTTACAAGTTTTCTGTACTATACCAGCATATACCCGCACATTTTATAAAAATTACAAATAGGATAATATATATACTGTATACAGCTTGTATTTTTACTTAAGTAATAAATCTTGAACATTTTCTATAACAATATATTCAGCTACCTTTCTTTTTAATGGCTGCATAGTCTTTCTTGATATGGACACACCAGTTATATTAACCAATCCTTTCTGCTTGCCTTTGTTAAGAGTTGATTATATATGATTCCCCCCTTTTTTTATAATTTTCCATTAGTCAACAATGGCTCTAGTAGAATTACAGAATGATATATTCTAGGAAAGAAAAATAGTGGAAGAAACCCAAGTTTATACACTTTTCATTTTTCAAAAAACATTTGTGAATCATAAGCCTTTGGTTAAATATGAATATAGAAGAACTGAGCAGGGAGGCTTTGGGAGATGAGTCATGAAGCCTAGGCAATTCCCTAATACATCCAACACAATGGCACACACATTGTGTTCTCTCTCCAACCCCACTACACTCAGACAAAGGGCCAATATATTGTCTTTATTTCAGTACAAAAATATTTCTTACTTAAAAAAAAAAAGTTTCCACTGTATATACATTAGGGTGCTCAGTCAGCAAAATTCAACATTCAAACAAAGAAAAGACCAAGATGACATTAGCAATACTTAAAAGGAGAGAAAGACAAAACATAAAAGACGAAGTTCTAAAAAAATCATAGTTGTTGTTTTCCTGATAATGAATGTCTAAGAACATTTTGTAAATATTCTTAAAATTCAAATTCAGCATAGTAGATCTGACACATTTTCTAGGGATACACGTGGAGGCTCTGAAATCTCCAGTGGGGACACAGTTGGTGGGCAATGTATTCTAGGAAAGAAAAATAGTGGAAGAAACCCAAGATTATACACTTTTCATTTTTCAAAAAACATTTGTGAATCAGAAGCCTTTGGTTAAATATGAGTATTGAAGAACTGAGCAGGGAGGCTTGAAATATATATCCCTCAATCAACACTATTATTATTTTTTGAGACAGTCTCACTCCATTGTCCGGGCTAGAGTGTCGTGGCGTAAGACATGCGAAAGAAATATACATTCAAAAGAAAGAAACCTATTTCATTTTCTAATATATGCAACAAACCTCAATCCTGAAATAGTTATTCATAAGGATTAAGACCAACTCCTCGCATTATGATGTGTGATGATCTAGGAATGGGAATGATGGTGCTGTGCATACATTTACTAAAGAAAAAAATGGTACAAGGAATCAACATCATGAAATCGTCACTAGCAAAGGAGAGCTCAGGTAATCTGCACATTGCCAGAATTTAGACTTTGGTGGTGACAGTTTCCATTAAGAGTCTTTCTCATCCCAGGGATGCGGGGATGGTTCAACATACGTAAATCTATAAATGCAATTCACCACATAAACAGAAGCAAAAACAAAGACCACATGATTCTTTCAATAGATGCAGAAAAAGCTTTTGACAAAATTCAACACCCTTTCATGATACGAACACTTAAGAAAATAGGCATAGAAGGGACATACCTAAAAATGATACAAGCCATCTATGACAGACCCATAGCCAACATCATACTGAATGGGGAAAAATTGAAAGCATTCCCACTTAGAACTGGAACCAGACAAGGCTGCCCATTATCTCCACTTCTATTCAACATAGTGCTGGAAGTCCTGGCTACAGCAATCAGACAGGAAAGTGGAATTAAAGGTATCCAAATAGGGGCAGAAGAGATCAAACTTTCACTGTTTGCTGATATGATATTATATTTAGAAAATCCCAAAGATTCAACCAAGAAACTCCTGGAACTGATAAATGATTTTAGTAAAGTCTCAGGATACAAAATCAATACACAGAAATCAGAGGCATTCATATACGCCAACAACAATCAAATTGAGAACCAA